>JASAND010008363.1:0-77785 GCA_030248195.1 Trissonchulus latispiculum
AAATCGAGCAAAATCCGTGACCATAAAATTTTTCATGGTGGACCCCCCCCCCTTAAGTTCTCTTAATTCTGTTCTGTTCCTCTGCTAACAAATGTTTGCCACGACTGACCGTTTGGTCATGTTTTGGCACGGAGGTGGAAATGTGTAAAATTGTTACTGGGATCTTAGCTACCCCCAGCCGCCTGCAGCTGACGCGTTTCTGTGCACGACATCATTTTCATACCCTCCAAAATAATTGATTAAGCATTTCTGCATGCGAACGATAACAATAACTGTCGGAAACATTTTATTGAGTCTGCCAAAATTCTGAAAAATCTAACAAACCTCTGGACAGCCAAGCGTAGATTCATTGTATCCGTTTAAAAGGAAAAGTTGGGCTACATTTTTACGTAAAGATCTCGTCCTAAATTCGAGTAATAAATGAGGCCAAGGAGTAGTCGCTTATCAACTACTCTTGAATTTTTGAATATTAACATTTTCTTCGATGGTCTCAATTCTCTTCATACGTTTTAGTGCTTGCCATTCTCTGGATATCCTCATTGTCAGTGCGATTGTTCGATCTGGACACAATTGCTCGTTTTTGTTGCGTCATCCTATTTTAGAATATTTCCGCCTGCTTGAAAATCCGAGTATCTGCAAGTTCCACCGACAATGAAAATTTTGATGAATTCAAGCCCTGTTCGAGCGCTTCATTCAAACGAATATAGAGCCAGTGTCGTAAAGTCGCCTAAGCTAACTTTTTACAGAAAAGGCTTGTTCTTTTTCCAAACTCGTTATTTTTAATTCCATTTAATAGCTCTTGCAAAGACGATTGCTTTGATATAGGCTGATATATTTGGTATTTAAGCTAATTATAGACTGATATATTTGGTATTTAAGCTAATTATAGCTGCTAATTAACACTCATAGGAAATTTTCAAATTTTATGGAATTCCTATCGTGTTACATATAAAAGCCTCGAAAGCTCTTGACGAGGCGGATTCAATAGTCTAACAATTAAGCCAATTAGTTAAGCTGCCTGACACTTTAGCCCGTATTTATGTCATGTAAGGACGCTTCAATCAAGTCTTAACGATTATGTATTAAACTGTACATTAAGTCAATGTTACTCAGTACGAAAAAACAAAACAATCTCATAAACAAACGCTTCATTTATGTTCTGGCTTGAGAAAAATATTTGAGTTAGGAAACTTACAAATGAATTCAGCCTGCACTTGGCAGCGCAAGTTTTCTATCAGGAAGTTGGCATACATATTGTTGACAACTGCAAGTGGATTGATCACCAAAATTGTAAAGACTGAGTCACCTGAAGGCATTGCAATCACGGCCAAGCCTATCTCTTTTGTCAGAGGAGACAGCAGGCTTAACGCTGCTACTAAAGCAAATTTAAACTTATCGAATGTGCTAGCATTTATGGTAGAATGAAGCAAAGAATGATATTTCGTTGCATTTTGGTGCAGACATGATACATGTTGTTCCCAGAAGTTGTTTATGTCAAAACTGTTTATACCAGATAATCAGTGAGCCAATCAATCAATTAATCAATCAATCAATCAATCAATCAATCAATCAATCAATCAATCAATCAATCAATCAATCAATCGATCAATCAACGATTTCTCGCTGCTTCATTTCATGGATGTGGTCAAAGTTTGATATTAAAACAGCCAACGTTGTAGACGACTTGCACAGGTTGGTAACGTCGCTCCAAAGTTGGCCACGGAGTTTGGACGTTTCATAAGCAGAGTAGATTTGTGGAAATGTTCACAATATATCAGCTGGTTCAACTTAATGATGGACTTACAGCTTCCTTCGTTCTGCACGGCTTGAGGAGATTCTGCAGTGATTGGTTCTAGCACAGTAGAAATTATTTTATTTGCAGTTGCCATGGGATCAAATTCTGCAAGAAATTAGTGATCAAGAATTATGAAATTAATATTCGAGTTTCAATGAAACGAGATGTAATTAGAACCTGACATCATCTTTTCTAATTTATTGTTAGCTAGGGGAAGTTGCCCAAAAATGGCCAAGTGTCTAATACAGAGTTGGACACGGACACGACCGACACGAATTTTTCCGACCGCGACCGCCCCGCAACCGCAGTCGTCGCGACCGCGACCGCCCGCGTCCGCGACCGCAGCCCGCAGGCTAATTTTGTGACCGCAAAGGTTTGAGTTATTAACCTTTAATTCTATGCAAAAATCCACTTTTCTCATATTTTTAAGGTATTTACAATGTTTTTACAGCTACATCACCATAGTCGGTATACATATATACCGTTTAATGCCGGTGCAGCTTAGGTATATATTTTTCGACAGCGCAATTGAAAATTACACAATTTGGTTTCGTTGCTGCATTTGGAGTGTTCGATAGTGGAATTCTGTGTGCAGGGTGCCTTTTCTTTCACGTTAGGGTTGAGGTTGACCAACTGGCAGCGGCAGCATACTACGTAAATTAACACTGCTAAAAGCGTTGGTTTCCCTCTGTTCGGGTATTTTTAACCTTTAATACTCATCTACTAGAATGATAAACAACAAATGTGAAGCTGATAATATAATGAAAAATTTGAAAAAATAGGAAACTTTTACTACAAATTGGCCTAAATTACCACGATTTGATAGGAATTTGCGGTCATTGCGGTCTTGAAAATTTGACAACGACCGCTACCGCCCGCGGCTGCCCGCAGATACCCGTGGGTACCCGTGACCGCGTCCAACTCTTTCTCTAATATGGACAACGTTATCAAAGTTATATGAAATAGAACTTTCGCAGAAGCGAGATATACTTGTTGTTATTGGAGACGCCGATTTTCAGCAAAGACAACTGTGTTGGAAAATGTAATTTGGCACATATTATCGTGCAAATGCTGCATTATATTCATTATTTGGAATGTTCAGTTTACCTACAGAAGATGTTGATACCAGAGATGAAACCGGGTCACCGGGTCACCGGGTCACCGGGTCAGTTCGGGTCACTATATGGACCGGGTCACTAGGTCACCGGGTCAGGAGCTCTGACCCGGTCTTGACCCGGTATATATTTTGATTGGAGGAATTTTTTGGCGGTTATAGGATATTTTCAAAGTTTTACCAATTTTTGCCAACTGAAAACTTCAACAATTACTCAAAAACTAGCAATAGAAATAGTCTTAACTTAATCGTGTAGATTTTTAAATGCTTGTCGTTGTAGTAGTGTCCTCATAATATTTGTAATGTCCCGTCAAGCTTAGATCTAGGTTTGAAATTACAATCTTAACTAGAAAATGAAAACTATTACATGGGCCCGAGAGTCTGAAATCTTTATTTTAAAGTCTAAAATATATACTCCATGCTCTATCTACTGTAAGTGCTTTATCACTGCTGCTATTTTTTTGGAGGGAGAGGGTCAGACTGTAGGTTTCAAATATCGGTAAGAAGGAAAATCTCAGCAAAACAAGGTTTACAGATTTTGAGCTTTACTTTGCATTTTTTGCAATGGTTATGGCTTACTACATAACTTCAGGAACCAATTGTGATTGATTTTATTTCATATTCTCTGAATCCTAGCCATACAAAAAATATTTCTAAAGAATTTACGCTGAGTGAAACTTCAATCATACAACTAAGTAAAATATTTTACTAAAATATATAATGATAAAACAGAAAAGTGCTAATGTTAAACCCTATGATTAGAATTAAACGATGTTATGACTTTGGCAAAGTATTTTGTTCCAATTTGTTTAATTCAAAAATCTATGTAGTTTACTTCACATTATTGAGTGCAAAATCGTGCAAATCGTTTTGACTTTTTCCGGCTTACTTACTATATTCACTTTCCAATGCTACTACTTTAAGGAAAGCAAAACTTTTGCCCAACTTGATATTGTAGTCGTCAAAAATGTCCAAAATGGTAAAAACACTCACCGCACTCCAATAAAGTATTTTTAAATTTTTGCAAGCTTAAACCTGAATTTTCAAAAATACCGGGTCACCGGGTCACCGGGTCAGGGGTCGACCGGGTCACCGGGTCAGTAAATAGGGACCCGGTTTCATCTCTGGTTGATACTTAGCTCCAGCTTTTCGATTCGTCCGTAGTTATTTATCGTAGATAGCTTTATTTTTTCAATGATATTTACGAAGTGCATGCAAATTTTATGTGTGCTCACAGCAAAAAAAGTAATAACAAGAGTACACAATAACTAAGAGTGTGACAAGCGTCACACTCTTAGTTATCAAGCAGAAAACATCATCTGCACAATAACGGCCTACCCCCCCCCCACAACTGAGTACCTGGTGACCCCCACAACTGAGTACCAGGTACACAATTGTGCACGAGCACTCGCTTGTGACCCCCCCCCACAACTGAGTACCAGGTACACAATTGTGCACGAGCACTCGCTTGTATGTTTACATGTTGAAGCCAAAAAGTGGCCAGCTGCTGATAGAATGTTTTTGGCTTCAACATGTAAACATACAAGCGAGTGCTCGTGCACAATTGTGTACCTGGTACTCAGTTGTGGGGGGGGTCACAAGCGAGTGCTCGTGCACAATTGTGTACCTGGTACTCAGTTGTGGGGGGGGTCACCAGGTACTCAGTTGTGGAGGGGGGGGGGGGGTAGGCCGTTATTGTGCAGATGATGTTTTCGGCTTGATAACTAAGAGTGTGACGTTTGTCACACTCTTAGTTATTATGTACTCTTGGTAATAATACGGGATTAGATCGGATTTCAGCTAAACGTTTGGACAAACCAGTTTGAATAAAGTTTAATTAAGTTGGCGCCTCTAACTGAGAATGGTAGACAAATAAAATTAGTAAATTCCAGCTAGCCAACGTTGGCAAATAGCTAAAATATTGCCAATGACTGACGGCCAACCAACAGCCAACGGGCAACCAGCGGCCAACGGCCAACTTCAAACTCAAGTTAAGCCAAGCCAACCTTGGAAAATTTCGGCCAATCCCGACACTATTAGGCGCCAAGTGTCAAATCCGCACGTGCCCTTGAATTGCGAGTCAAGTAAGCTGCAAATTGTAAGTCCGTACAAGCAGCAAGTAAGTCGTCATAAAACTAGCTGGAACAGTCACTTGGAACTCGCAACTGCGAGTAAAGTGTTCTAGTAGATTTTAACTAGACGACTTTAAAAATTGAAATATCTTCCTTAATTTTCGTCAGGTTCAGCCCAAATTTAATGAGTATTTGCTTTGAAATGTTTTCCATACGTTGTGAAAATTTCTGTAATCCGCAACTTTTTATGAAATTTATGGCTTTTATGGAACTGAATTTTTTGTTGTAAATAAACATTCTGCTTAATGTTTCGCCTTTCGCAAAATTTTCACGAAAGCTAAATTTCAGCTGATACCAGACTAAGAACGGAATTAAATCAGATTTAGAATGCATAACATCATACTAATATACCGTCAACAGAAGTTAGTTATCACTGGCTGCATAGCCAGAAGCTAACGCAATTGTTAACATTTCTTGTAATGTTCCTAACATCTTTGTACATCACTAAAAGCTACGTCATCAGAATACGATTAGTTGAAGGAAGTATTTATTCCGCCTTTGTAAAATTTGTTTCCCTCACTTCTACTACTTGTAACTATTCACATGAAGCTAATCTTACTTGGTGACATTTCTATGTCCGAAATCATTGGAATTACTCCCAAGGTTCCAGCAATTTTGAGTTCTTTCGTCAAGCCCGTGAGAAATGGTACAATGAAATTGATTATATCCCTCCAAAACTGCTCCTGTCCTAAGCTTGGATCTGTCGCTTGAAGAACCTGCTTCAAAAGCAGCGCAGCCAGATCTCTCAAAAGTGGATCGTAGGTCAATGGGTCAGCATCGAACTGGTTTCTCCAGAGGCCTTCAATTTTTTCCAGCATAGGAGTAATCGGAATTGGTTGACCTAGAATTCGTTTGAGGCTCAATAAGGCGGAACTAAATTGTGAATGCAACATTTTAATCTAATGCTTTGCTTGCTGCTTTTTGTACACGGTGTTGGCAACTGGTGCAATTGCAACAGCCAGTTTCCACAACTTCTGTAGTCTACACGTGTCCACCAATAAAAATTTTACTACTGATGCATTTGCCGTCATGCAAATGCTTCGGCTTCGGCGTGTGCTAAATATCAGAAAATGAAAAATTCTACCATATCAAGAAATCCGCTTAAGAAAAATTTACCAACTTCAATACCATACCACGTTGCTCATGACCGACCCTTATCGCTTAAGCCGTTAGAAAGCAGACGCGTGCTTTTTGAAATGCTTTAGACCATTTTACTATGGTTGATGCTACAGAATTTTAGTTTGCAAAGCGTAGCTGTACCGCCTGCTGTAACGAATGTATTGCCTGTTTATCTCAGGGGTGGCATTTACATCAATGTTATGTCTTGGCCCTGTCCGGCATACTACCGATGCTTTGCCTTAGCGACCGTATCGCATGCGTTATTCATCAACTGTTCTATGAGTAATGGCAAGAGTACATAATAGTAGTACTATGGAGCGATGGAACCGGGTCACCGGGTCAAGAGCCTCGACCCGGGCTTGACCCGGTTTTCAGAATTTAAGTCAAATTTTTGAAATTTTTGGCTACCAAACTAAAATTTTAGGTTAAATTTTTGTTCGATGTACAATATTAATTTGCTTTTTTTACATTTTAGTCTTGAGAATATTTGAATCTGTCAGCCTCTGGCAAATTTAGCTTTTTAGTTTTAGCTTTATAAGTTCCATGATTATTGCATATCTCTATTTAGTACAATATGGTTTGCAGTTTATTTTCGCAACCAAGGTAAACGTTCAAGGTAAATGAACAATTTAATTTAATTTAACTCACTACATAATGAAAACCAAATTTTTAAAGTACTCCTTGTTTTAGACAAATACTCATATTAGACCCTGCAAAATTTCGCAGACGGATAAATTATTGGTTTTGCAACTAATTTCTGCATAAATTTAGAAAATGCTAGTTATACTATTAAACGCATTTCAAAAAACCTAGAGCAAACATATGTATGTCATAGTTATTTTTTTCAAAGTGGTTGTGGAACATGGACGCCAAAAATTTAGCGTTCTTAGGCAAAATCGAAATTTTTTCCAACTTTTGGAATATTCTGGAAAACCGGGTCACCGGGTCACCGGGTCAAGCCTAAATGACCCGGTTCCATCACTAGAAACTCTTACACTAGCATGTACAAATCATGATAAGTATGCTCGGTTCATTAACTCATTAACTCATTCATTAACCGTAACTTCCGAGAGTCCCACTTTGCACTAATTACACGCTTTCATATAAGTGTGTGTCAGCTCGCTGATTGGCCCATTTGCCTTAGACTTATTACTTTATTAACAAGGATTATTGCTTTATGGCTTATTAACTTTATTAACTTAATGCAATTAAAGAACTATTTCGACAACCTTGTATCATTTTTTCTGCTCTTTTCAATGATCTAAAAATTGCTGCATAATACAAAAATTCGAAGGAATGTAATCTGCAAGAATTTTTATATCATTGAAAAGAGCAGAAAAAATGCTGCAAATTGTCGAATTAGTTTTTTAATTGCATTAAACTAATTAGAGATATAATTAGTTAACTAATAAATTACATACCATAAGCCTTAGGCTAATGGGCCAATCAGCGAGCAACACGCTTACATGAAAGTGTGTAATTTGTGCAAAGTGGGACTCCCCGAAGTTACGGTGGGGGTACCGAGTTCATGAACCGCTACCTGTCATGAGTTTCTTACTCTTACTATTATGTACTCTTGGTAATGGTATGTGTTCTTCACGGATCTGTCTGTTTTCATTTTGCAAATGTTGTTCTTCTGTATTGACGGGCACTGATTGGTGGACATATTATTTGCGTGCCTTTGTGACCTTTGTTATCAAAGGGGATTTGATGAAATGTTAATTGCAGCGCAGACGGCTGAGCATAAGCTTGGTTGTACATCCGAGAAAAGAGGCATGAGCTCCGTGATTGGGCAGCGGCCTTGGGTCTCCCCAGTTTCGTGTTAAGACTTTGACTTTTTGACTGTCAAGCATGCATGCAGGCAGCATATTTAAATTCATTTTCACAAAAAAATGATACGTTTTACCCAAACTCACAATACGTCGCAATTTTCACATTTTCTGACGACTATTCATCAAATAGAGGTCAAATGCCGTCTAACTTGACGCAATCAATGCCCCATGTCTGCCTAGGATGAAGGGAACCTTCGATGTTAGTCGATACCATTGATCTTTTTGGATAAAACTTGTTTATGAATTTTTAGGAATTATAGCCAAATTTTGTGATTAGCGATTGATTAATAAGAGGAGAGACAAGAAATGAAGCCACGCTATGAATGCAGCAATGAAAACAGCAATGAAACTGAAATGTTAAAACCCTTGATGTGCAATTGTAACAATCTATGTTTTGTGCGCAAATGTAAGGTTCGTTCGTGACTGAGGTATTATCGTTAACGACTAGCTCGTTAGCTGAACAGCTTGTGTCGTTAATATCCTTTTCTAGATATGTTTGGCAAAATTAGCAAAACCGGTGACTGTACTGTAGAAATCAGAATCAAGTACGTATAAAACCAGCTACAGTTTTGGTTGATGCCAGACTTGACTCATGAAGCTGATGCTGAAGCTGGCATCTGTTTCTGGTTTTCATGGTTTAGTCTCCTTGTCAGTCATTCAAAACTGCAGCACTTTGAAAGCATCAGAAGTTAATACAAAGCTGGTAAGCTCAGCTGAGCTTTACAACAAAAAGGCAATAGTAGCTAAGCTAGAGAGTAAAGTTAGTTTTTAGGCCCTCTGACCGTAGGTATACAAAAGAAGTAGCATGGAAACAACAAACAGCTTCAGCATCAGCTTCATGAATCAAGTCTGGCATCAATCGATGCTGAAGCTGGCTTCTTAGTACTTGATTCTGATTTGTACTGTAGGTTTTCCACCAGAGTGACCCCCCACAAACATATTTCAACTGCTGGCTACACTGAGCAAACGCATTCGTGGTCTGACTGCAATTTTGACATAATGTTAATTAGATGAATAAATTAACGCAATACCAAAGATTGACAACTTTTGTTTCTTAGTAATTTAATGATATTGAAAAACCCATGCACCCAACAGTCAAATTCATCTTCAACTGATGTCTCCTGCCAATCGCTTAGTTCTTACCGTTAGTTTTACACATTTTGTTTTCATCAACACTGTCTAAACTGTCTGCCGCTGGATCTATGGTTACATGTTCCAACAATTTTGATGCTGCAGTGTGTTCATATCTGCCGTACTGTGGATTACCCAAGCCATAAATGCCAGAAACACCACCGTCCAGGTTAAACCATGGATCAGTGCCTATGTCGGCCCTGCCGTTCTGAATAACAGCACTATCTACATCTGAGCGGACCTGGTCGGTAATGTTGTTTGCATCAATGATAGCTCCCATCAAATTGAGTTCACAAGTTGGTTCTGAGTCCTCACTTTCAGCAATCGTGACGATCATTAACAAAATCCATGGTCTAAAAGTAGGCAGTCAAAGCTTGATGGCTCACTGTAAAGTTCTGCTAGCTTTTATGGACTAAACAGTAAATAGCTTATGAAACAATTCTGATAAGCACGACTAAAACCTGATATTTGTAAAAAATCACCATTTCTATCACTGTAATAATTGTTTATGTTTAATAAAAAGTTTTTGCGTTCTTACAGCCTCATCCAGCAACTGGGGCAACATGGTTTAGCAGTAGGCTACAAAAACGGACCATAACGAAGAGAATTGGGGCCCACCAAGGAGTCAACAAAAAATGGTTGATTAGTTTCTATTGGTTAATTGGTGAAATGATCTCATGGCCATTCCAGTGTTTTGTGTCAGGTAAACATACTGCGAAGAAACCTGTACTTGTGTTTGTTGTCCATTGTTTATGTGTCCATCAAATCTGCCAGAATTGCCTTTCAAAACGGATATCATACCTAAAAGTCAGGGTTTTATCGATTCTTTTTCTGTTAAGTTCATGTGGCCGCAATGAGGCCCTTGAATCACATATAGTCAAATGCCGGAATAAATAGGTTCAGAAAAATAATTAAGACGTGCTTGAATAGAACCATCTCAACTGCTAGTGTACGGATTCGAACGCTTGACTTTTATCCCCTCAGCCTGTGTGTGGGACGGCCGTATTGAGACCTCACACACTAATACACCGTTCCCCCCTATTGCGCCAGCATTGTTAAGTGGTGGGTCGTATTTGAGACCTCCTGTTCCCCTGATTTCCCTTCTCTTGTATTAATCGTCTCTGAACAATCAACTTCGGTACAAATCTGCCTAAAATAATAAGAAAACACATTTATATGTAAATATAGGTAGTTAATATGTAGGGAGGGGGCTAGCCCCTCTTTAGAAAACATAAAAAAACAAGTAATAAACTTAGGTACTTAGATTCTTCGTGACAGGTAAGATAAATAAAATCGTTTTAGCTTAGGTAGTGTTGGTTGTTACGTAGGTATTAATAAGCAAGAGAGACCTTTTCTTCTAGCCGTCACGAGGCTATGAACTGGCCAGAACTATTAAAAGTGGGGACTTTTTCCTCCTGGATTAATGAGTTCCAGCTCTGGCCCAAAAAGTTTGACACCCAAAATCCTACCAAAATGCGTCGGTCAAAATTCTCATGACGAATGCAGGACCGCGATTGACTTAAAGTCGGTTAGCAATGCTAGCCAACTTTGACTTATTGCTGGTTAGTAGTACCAACAATGAGTCAAAGTGAGCTGCATATAATCAAAAATAACAGCTGATGTCAGTTAGCTGTGAAAGTTCCAGCTAACCAACTTTAAGCCATAGTGGGCTAGTGTGACAGGCGCTTCTAACCAGCAATAAGTCAAAGTTGGCTAGCATTGCCAAACAAATCGTCGTCTTGCGTTCGTCTCAACTATTTTGTCCGACGCAAAAGGACATCCTTTTTAACAATTTATGACTCACCCGGACTCATTAATTGCAGGATCATCCATCAGGGTCCACGTCGACCCTGCACACGTAGGCACCGTAGGTCAAGACGCGGTAATCCAATTAGAGGGCGTGACCATGCCCAGCCGACATGTGTAGGAAGGGATGATTGGGGGGGGGATCACGTGGGAATGACCATTATCTGGGCCATTCCCGAAATAGAATGCACACACTCACGCTGTAGTTAGGTGTTAATTAGGAAATTAGGTTCAAACATTCAGAACATGGAAATTAGCCCAACGTTATTATAATCTGGTTAGACTATTAATTGTGCTGTTTCAGCTCGGAAGCTCCTCCAAATGAGGTTGCGAGTGAAGCCAAAAAATGCGTGAGCAAATGTGTGAAAGTTGCGTGAGTGTGGTGGAATATCTGTTCTTGTATGTCTGTAATTGAATGCCTGAAATTGTATGTTTGAAACCGTATATCTGCAACTGTATGCTTGTAGTTGTATGAAGGTTTATGAATGAAATGTGTGAAAGGCTTTAGTTAGTCTGAATTGAGAGTATGCGAGCTGTATAATTGTAACCGTATAAATGGGACTGCTCATCTCGTGTGGGTCTTGAGTATAATCCGTAGGGTAATCATTAGATTTACATTAATATTAGATACTTATTAGCTCCTCAAAGAGGGTATCGGCAGCTGACAGGTGGACTGCGGTAAGGTGGTACCGTCACCCACTGTGGCAGAAACTTGATTGGGAATGGGCTTCTGTCGGGTACAAGAGTCGCCGTCAGTAAGCACCGGATAGAGAAAGTTTTTCACTTTGGTCTTAATGTCCTGTCGACGGGTCGTCGAAGTTTGGACTCGTAGCTCCCATGGCCGGTTCTGCAAACCGCAGGACTGCACTGTAAAATACAATAGTGCAGGTTAAAATCAGTTTAATATCCACCTCAGAGGCCCGCCCGCGTAAATCGTCTTCTCTAAGGGTACGACAGAGGCAATCTATATCTGTTTAGATAGGATTGTAGATCTAGCTTAGGAATTTAGGTAACCTCTTCTGCATATTTGTCGTAATCTTATTTCTTATTTAGAAGACAAATGTTAGGTTAAATGTTCAAGTTAATGTAATACTCGCTCTTATTAGTCTAGTTTAGGCCTGTATTAGTCAGAATAGGCCTCGGTTAGCATCAGTTAGTTCATAGTAAGTGTTAATCAGTAGTAATTAGCATTATATTGTTCAGTAACCGTATTCGGTGCTCTAGTTATGCATTATTAGCCAGTAATAGTTAGGTAAACAATGTAAACCAGATATTACGTAATCGTTCAGATAAGGTATGTCATAAGTAGGTTTAGGTCCACAGTCAGTGCTGAGTAGTACACGCGTTACTCTACGCCCAATATTTGGCTCGGCCAAAGCCTCATTGGCATATTTGTCCAAAATGTCCGAAATGGCCACAATCATTTCCAGTATTGTTCGTTTAATCATTAAATCGCCCATAACGTCGATGTTCTTCTGTTTTCAATGGTTTTCAACCAAAACCGTATAATAACACATAATGCATCACATAACACACAATTCGAGTTCCGAGCAAGCACTAAAAAGCCAATCGGCCCGGTTAATAGTTGTTGGGGTTTTAATCCCCACCACTGCTGTTTCTAATGGGCTTTAACCCATTTAATTTAGGGCGGCCTTCCAGTCTCTGCTCATGAACGCGTCAATTGCCACTGGAATCTGGTTTATTAGTCTGTCCAGATAGAGATCTCAGTGTGGTCTAGTCGCCAGTGTATCCTGCATTTTGCCTTATTTTGTGGTCTAGTAGTCAGAGGATCCGGAAGATCTCGTTGTGTCCTGTTCTTGTCTGTATCAGATGGAGATCTGCTCAGTATGCCACGTTGGAATACCTGATTATATACTTGTTGGACGCGTTTTGGTGCAGCGGAAACGAAGATACCTGCCTGATTCACTGTTAGGACACTGTTTGAAACCTAACAACCTGCCTTTCTATACTGCAACCTAAAAGTAATATGTTCAGTGAAAGTGGCACTGCCACCATTCTGATTCTTATCGTCGAAGCCTCCTTATAAACCAATTGACAATCACGTTATTGTTCTGTTATAATCTTGAGATAATCTATTCGAGCAAGCCGGCCCGCCCTATTTTGCCAATCCGACACTCTCTCAGCTTGTACTTGAGTTTTATCCCTTTTTAGAGACGGAATTTTCCTGGAAATTCAGTTGCGTAGCCAATTATACGTAGGCACCAGAGCGTAGCCAATCTCGCTCCCACCAGATCCGGATTATAGTCTACATTAATTTGTGGAGTTTTGTGTTTAGGAACCTCGAACTGTTGTAAGGGACAGAGTCACAGTAGCGGATGAATAGAATCTAAGAGCTGGGATAAGAAAGCACATAGGATCCCGGTTATTACTCCATCAGCGCTAGAGTGGGTTTTGTCCTGAAAATAGAGCAGTAGAGCCCCGAAGCCGACAGTAAGCCCTAAAGCTAAAACTACCAATCACTAGTCTAAGAGGCAATTCTGGCAGACAGTATGCTGTACCACTGTCGCTTGTAACTAGACGATAACTGTATTGACAACCTGTCTGCTGGAAGCTTGTATTTTGTAACAATAAATATTTGTACGCTTCAGCTGCGTAGGCTTTCGCGTTAGCTCCAGAGATCACCACTCGATCCGTATTTGAGGAACTTAAATAGACTTAAAGTTGAACTTAAAGTTCAGTTAAATAGTTGAACTTAATGTCGCCCATAAAGACAATTAATCCCTATTCCCTTACAGAGAAGAACTCACCGTCCCCTTCGGTCGGCCATTTAAGCCCTAGTTGTCAGAACACGACTACAGCAGGAACTTTAATCGACGCAAAGGTCTATCTTTGCGTGCTGACCTAGTGCCTATGTTTCAGACTCTGATCAAATCTAGCCTAGCCTAGTCTAGGCCGGCCAATCCAAAATCTTTCTACATCGGCCCGGCCCGTTAGTCAAAAACATCAATTCTTCTGCCAGATAAACGAAACTTGTTCAACTCTGGCTTTTTTGTAATTTCGTATATTAGCGAATTTGGGTACACTTGATGTTGTTTCCATGTGCTGACTTTAATTTATAACAAAGTTTGAACCTGGCACAAGAAATGAATAGTGATTCGACTACCAAATCTAAAGATCAGTCAACTCCCGAAAATTTAGTCAATCTAGTGTTAATTTTTAATCAAGATCACGATACGAAAAGTCTCGCAGTTTGGTTCTACTATTATCTAAGAGTAGATGAGTGGCCTTTACTTGCCACGGCTGTTAAATTTTGGGTCGCGACGTTTCGCCAATCTTTACCTATGGGCGTCTTCAGGCTGGCAGTCCTTAAGAGGGCTGTTCGGATAAGAGGTGGTAAAGATGGGCGAAACGTCGCGACCCAAAATTTAGCAGCCGTGGCAAGGCGTAAAGGCCAATCATCTACTCTTAGATATGAAACGTCGCGAAGAACATATAGAGCAGAATACTTTGTTTAAGGTACAACGATTATCATTGTTATTACAGAAGGTGATTACTAAATTAGTTTGGTAACTGCAGAGTTGCCGAACAACTACAATTTGCTTAATGTTGCAGCTCAAAATATTCGAACCTTCAAGTACGAATAGTACACCCTTAAGAGATAAAGTTAAACCTATTTCGGTTGGTAGCAGCCCCTCTTCAGTATCTTCAAGTTATCAGTAAAAGTGGAGCCCGAAAATGTGTGCGGGCCTGAGGGAACGTCTGTACCCCCAGTCCTACTTTTTCTTGATGGCATTCCACGTTCGGGTTCAAACAGTGAAGTAGGACGGTTTAAAGTTTCATATTTCTTGAAGCTGTATTTGCACTAAACTCTACTTCATCTAATCTTGAGATAAAGCAAAACTGTCCTAATAGTTTCAATATAAGCTTATTTAGTAGAATTTACTTACAACATAGCCGTCGTCATTGTCTGCATTCAGCTTCGCTCGCCAATATCAGAAAACACCGTATAAGATCGCAACCTTGTATCCCTTTTTGTTGACTGAACGCTCAAATCTGGTTAGTAGGCGGCGGTAATTTAAAATATGTCTTAGGGTATAATTTGACTGTTCAAAGACAATGATGTGGGAAAATACTAATATCTGTTACCTACTAGCCGTTATCTGTTACTTACTAGCCGTTCATACTAGACGGAATTTCGTCTGTTGGTTAGACTAAGTACATACCAAATCATTTACAGACATTGTCGTTCTCACTGAATTTAATGGAAAGACTACACAGCGGAAAACGCAGAAAATTTGGGGGAGTAAATATCGTAATTAGAGCAAGCGTTCACGATGACAGAGAAATACTAGACTGAAAGGGGGAAGCGAGCAATGGGTTGAACCCAACCACGAGCGCCCGCTAACGATTGAATTCCCCCAATCACGTAGCTCGAAATTCACCCAATCCCATACCTACGAGTTGGGGGAGCTACGTGACTTGCGAAAGTTATCACAGCGCCTTGATTATGTTATGCTAAGCCAGACGGGTAGTTAACCTAGCTACAGCCGCCAGCTACCGAAAGGTTGGCCATGCGTCACCTTGATCTGTTACATCTCCCCAGGACTCGAGTGGGATAAGCAAATGTTAGTTACAATCTTAAATTAAAACGCAAAATGACCAAAAATTATGCATATGGAAAATGCACGTAGTAGTAGAACCGACTTAACATTTGGAATTAAGTAACCTAATATGAAAATACAATGACTTTCCAAAAGTGACTCATGAGAAAGCGGAGATACCCACCTTTGGAATGTGTAGTCCAAAGAGTGTGTTAAATAGTATTAAATGAACAAGAAAATAAGTTCAACTTTCAATAGAATTATTAATAAATTTAAATTAAACCATGCCAAGCTAGGGTTTATCAAGGCTAACATCCTATGATAATAATAATAATGATCATAATAATGTTACTATTGAAAGACACATCGTTAGGGTGATGGGAAAAGCCCACCCTCCATTGGACATTTTTGTATTTTCATATGACGATGACGTCAGTGGTTTTTGGCAATATAAGGCAATAACATGGCAGTAACAATGACAAGACACAAGTGGACTGAATCCTCACAAATAGAGCACTTGACATAATATAGGCAAATTAAAGTAGTATAGAATTACTAGTAGAAAAATGGAATAATATGCGACATATTTATAGAATAAAACAGTGGAATACGGGTCTAAATTAGCTGTAAAAGGAAAATTCACTAACTACTACATGAAACTTATAGAGATTACCGGTTCGCAAAAAAATAAAATAAGTACTTAACAAAATTTACGCAGGGGGAAAAGAACAAGAGAATATGCTCGGAATTAAAAACTGGTTAACAAAACAAACAGAGATACTGACTACAAAAACTAAGCAAATTCCAAATTCAAGAATTAAATTTCAAAATAACATATATGGGATGCAAGTTGAAGTGTCACTGTCACAACAAAATGGTAAAACAAGGATCTAATATAACGATCCGGATCCAAAGGATCAAGAGAAGATGTCCAAGTCCAAGTTCTGACAACGGCTGAGCTGTCTTCATTGTGGAAAACATGGTTCAAACCCAGGAGTGCCAGAAGAAAGAAAAATCACATCAGGAAAGTCATTTTTCCGTGGAGAAATAGTGAGAAATGGTGAAATATGGCGGATTCTGAAGCATGAGGTCGATGGCAACACGGTTAATACCTCAGCAAAATGATGCGCGTGGTGGCCCTGGGGATGTGGCTACAAGGCATTCCACAGGGTCAGTGCAACGGAAGCGTGGAAAATGTTTTCTTGGTGGGGCATAGCCGACAATGTGAATGCCCTCACGGTTGGCCGGCAGGTCAGTTGTCTGATTCAGCAATGCCGCTTGGGGCTCCGTACAGGAGAACGGAGGGCCGGCAGTGATTTCTTATACCGCTCCGCGGCCGCCGTCTAGCGATAGCGGACCACGTCGAAGTAGGCATCAAGCTGAGCACCAGCCAAGGGAAATTGGTTGAACCGGTTCTCCCAAAGCTCATCAGGTCCTGGCTGTATAGTCCCACCTAAGTACATGGAGGCCCCTGAAGGTTATGTCCTGACCAACTGGAGGTGTTGAAAAGCCAGTAATACTTCCCATCGAATAGGATGTTATCAGGTTTGAATTCCCGAGGAACCTTCACACCTTTCTGCGATCCCCCACCAAGGGTCCGTGGAAGCCTTGCAGTAGTAGCTTCCATTGTATGGACATTGTATGTACCAGGAATTCCTCCATATCAAGACAATCATAGATGACGTGGAAAATGATCAGCCGTTGTGTCAACTGATCAGGACCTAACTATTATCGCTGAAGTCAACAAAAGGGCAGTGCAGGAATGGCTTTGTCCGTGCTATGCTTGACAGCAAAGTCATCGCGACCGGGATTAACCCTCACAAGGTCCATGACGACATCAGACTATCTCCCTGCTGACCCTGATATAGATGTTTGGTCCCCACAGTGTCATTATCAAATTGTTTCACCGGCCAGTTGATGTACGGTGTATGTTTGTACATAAAGGAGAAGGCGTAGTCCGGTCCTAAACAGAAATGAGAGAGAAGCCTTCGTCGACGTTCGTTATGCGCTCAAAGTTGGGCCGATGATAACCAGATATGGCCTGCCGAATGGTCAACGACGACCGTGCGTATTGCGATGAGTAGAACTCTCGATATTCGTGCCGTCGGATAAGATGAGGGTACTGGAATAATTCTGGCACCAGTGCTGCCTCGGCTAAACAATTGGCCCACCGAGCATTCGACGAGACCCGATTGACAGGGAAATGTTAGAGATATTGAATGTGTACACAAACAATGATGATTCGATTTACTAGCAGCGCCAGAACAAGTTACTAACTAACTGCAGATTCATGAAGTATAATATGGAATCTCACTTTTTGCTCTATTAGCTACTTTTCTAATAGAAAGAAACCCTTGGAGAGTTTCCTGTAACAATCACGCAAATACAGGATCTGTCATCTGGAATGCCAGTTGGTCTTCCCGCCAGTCGTGACTGAAACAGGCTTAGCCTTCATGTGACTAGTAAGTTGAGGATCGTGGTCCCACATCTTCTTCCAGGTTTTGTCCAGAAAGTCGTCTGGAAGCCGCTGGGTATTGGGGGCGTTCTCTTCCATCCGCTTGAGAACCTCTTCCCGAAACAGGACATCCCAGTGAAGCAGCTGCTTCTCGCGAGGCTCACACGGGATATTAATATGGGGCATCCACTGAAGATCATTATCCCGCATATAGATGATTGGGTAGTCGACAGGCCAACGGTCCAGTTTGATGGTCGCGATCTCTGCCGATGTTTGCTTTTCAATATTAAAATGGTCATAAACGGGCTCCCCCGTGACACCTGCTTTGCAATGTCCTTAGTGAGCAGAGGACGGAGACCAAATAGATCTAAAATGGTGGAGAATTGTCTTTGGCGACCGTCGGTCATGATAACGACTCGTTGACGGATAACGTCCATGGTCATCACGAGAATCCGGTCGGCGATCACGAGACGCTCGTTAAGCAGGACGGGAATCCCGAAGACGAGATAACGATCGACGACGTTGATGGTCTGATGGGCGTTCTCGACGGTGTGATCGCGTATGAGCACGAGGTTCGATTGATGGGGGTGGGCGTGATGGCTCCCGCCGAGGCGAAAGCGGTGATTGCGATATAGATGCTGCACGTCCCGACAACCACAATACATGGCCTGCTACCGTTCATGATCCGGAGAACCCGTGGGTGGTTCCTCCAGAGGGACGTAGGATACCTGTCCAGGTGTAGATGTTGGCTCTCAGGAGCTATAGAAGCCGTGATAGCGGTGGCAACGAATGAATGCGAGTCGGATCCGAAAAGACGATAGCCACTGCCTCGTCCCGAACCAGAGATAGCGCCGAAGAAGTTCGATTCGGAGGCAGCCGCGCCATGCTTCCTTTCCAACTAACGGGGTTTCGGGAGCTGACCGGGCGATGACGGTAGTAGGCATACATGTGCTTTGGGGGGGTGGTGGGTTCCCCCCCCCCCAAGACCTGGAGCTCACCCCCCAATCCAGAGGGGTCCCTCACCTCCCCCAAAATCCGGATTTTTCCGGTTTTTTTGCGAAAAAACAAAAAAATACGATTTTCCGGCGGCCTTTGGCCGCAGGCTCATCCCTCCCAGAACTTCCCCTCCTGCACATGTCTGGTACTAGGTCCTCCCTGAGATGGCTCGACACTACGAGGTTTCGTGCTGAATCGTGCCGCGGGGACAAATGTACCCGCAGGAGGGGAAGGGGTCGCCGTTTCAAACAAAGTCCGGAGGACGGACGGTCCTACGACCACATTACCAGTTGGACGAGGTTGGGGAACCACGAAGACGGACAGATCCGGGGGCGGTTTAGTCGCGGCTGGTACGCTGGTCTCCCATCTACCAGGCCGAGAGTTCCGCCAACTCCATGACACCTAGGAGTTCCATCCTTTGCTCCTTACTCAGGAACATGGAACCCGTTTCCTGTGAAAAGTTCGTGTCCCCGACAGTCAAAGACTTCAGGGTGTTGATAAAGGGTAGGACACCATTGGCCATTGCACCACCAGCCCGTTTCCGATATAAGATGATCAGATTGGACCCTCGCAAGGTAAGACCCGAACCATCCCAGAATGTCCCAGAACCACCCTGGTTCCCTATCTCGAAGAACGTTTCAGGAGCATATCCGGGCATTTCGGAGTCCGCCGGGTGTCCCACCAGATAAATATGGCGTTTTGATTGAGCAACGCCAATAGGAGAGTGTCTAAATAGGGCGTTCAATGTCAAGATTGACTCACGAACCTGAACCGCCATATAGGGTTAAAACCCGCCACGGAGACATGAGCCGACGACTGAACCCCCTTTAACAGATCCGCCGACGTGGACAGTTGACTGGTGATCACGGGTTGCTCCAGCTTCCAGTTATATGGATCAGAGGAATAGGCAGTCGGGCCCGTGACGCCACCAGGACGTTCACCGCATTAGACTAAAAATATCTTTGTATCCTGATAGGCGACATGAGGGATATCTCCATGTTGGGTCAACACCTCGTCCACGGTCGAGAGAGCTCCTTTTGACGTTGGGGTTGAACTCAACGTACGAGGAACTCTGACCCTGCGGCAAGCGAAGCTAGCCAAGATCGCTGATCTTCTGTGTTGGAGGATGCCAGCCAGCTTGAGCGGCCGGATTGGCCATCGTAAGCCTGGGTGCATAGACTTCCAGGAGCGTCGGCTGGAAAGTCCCCTGCTGAGTTGAGCGTCTTCCTCCGTGGGCGTACCAGGCCGAACTGCAGCTGCTTCTGACGGCTGTCCCTCATCAGGCTGATCGTCTTCATCGAACTGACTCTCCGCATCAGTATCTGCCAGTATCAGTATCAGTAACTTCCACCAGTTCTTCCTCTTCACCCACCGATGACTTGGCAAAGCTTTCTGATTCCTGTTGACGAATAGAAGACCTGGTCCTTCGAGGACTTGTGGTGACCACTGATCACAATCTCAGCCGGCCGGGATGACCCAGCCGTCTGATAGGTAGGACGATCCTCCACATATCGATGACCACCTGAGTATCGGAGGCTTTTCCTTTTTCCTGGGATCGCCAGTTCCCTCATGGTAGTGAGTCAAGGTTGGTAATTTCTTCTGCAAAGGTGGCAATTTCGTCTCCTTTTCCCGTCGTTGAGCGGCCTTGCTGACTTTCACCGACGATTCTGGTTCATGAGCCATTGTCTGTTCATTCGGAGGTTTGCGTGAGAGCTCAGATCTGTCCGATCGCTAATCATCTGACCGAAGAAATTGATGAGCTGTTTCAGGTGGTAGGTCCGTAGGAGTGTTATTTGAATCGGCGTGATGATGACGTTCAGCAACGATCGCATCGAAATCCAGTATGTCATGACGTCGTCGCAGGGAAAGATATCTCAGTTCGTAGAAATTTGTCAACAATTCCATCAGAGACATTTAGGAAACTTCCCGTGGTAGATGGGCAGCATTGCTCCTCCCGCTTCAAGAACTGACCATGGCCTGGCGAAGCTTCCTTTCAAATACTTCACCGATCCTCTCTTGATGGTAAGCTGCTTCCGGAATTCTAGTTGGCGGCTCGGCTGGATGTTCGAAGATTGGGCCTTTGTCTGAGTGAACATCTTTGCCTGGACACGTGGTCCGAGCCCGAATTCTGCCTCCGTGTTGATTTTCGCCCATAAATCAAGTGAAAAGTATATCCGGCACTGCTCAGCTATATGATCTGGATCCATTGATATGGGGGCAATGCATTAGCAACTTTCACTAGTAATTAAAGCTACTAGTACAAAAAATGACAACGCAAATTCACAACAAGGAACATTCCTTGCTAAACAGAATAGACGTAATGACAGAAAAGAGGAAACACTATACGACAGGCAAAATTAAAGACACAATAATAAAGACAAAAATTATTGTACACGTATAGACTATTACAAAAGTCTAAGTTCTATTCAAATTACAAATTCAAAAGTTAAAGCTCTGCATTGGATGGCAGTTAGATTAGGCAAAGACAATGGCTTGTGATCCTGTAGGCACGTCGAGCACAGAGCACCGTATTGTGCACCGAGAGAGCCGTAAAGCTGAAAAATAAAGGGGGTTAAGGGGGGGGGTCGCCAATTTTCGACCATCTCCGATTTTTCTCATTTTCACATATTTTGTACTCCCCATGGGTCCGCAAAACAAGACAGTTGCGTTTGTTGCAAAACTTTCCCTATCATTCACAATAGTCCTCCAAAGTTGACCCCGACATGTGTTAAACATAGGAAAACGAAAAAGTTAGGAAAGTTTCGCGGTAACCAAAAGTTTGAGTGCTGTGTAAGAGAAAATGAGCTATAACTTGCCAAAATGTTAATCTGGACTAGGTACCGTGTTAATATCTATATGAGAAGTTTTTGCGTTAGCTCAGCGAATTTCTAGAAATTTTCAAAGTTGGGTGAAGCCGGTTTTTGCACAAATTTGACTTACAAAAACGTCACCAAAGAAATGTTTCGTCGCGGCCTGAACTAACCGTTTACTACACAGATTTCGCTTATAGATATTAACACAGTACACAAATAGAGGTTCAATTTGCATATGCGAAATCCATGCTGCTACTTGTGGATAGTTCATACTTTTGGTTACCGCGTTGGCGTTTTGCTTCAAAATACGTCATTTTCTCAATTTTTTGGATATAATGGTCCATAAGTCTGGTGAAAGCCGAGCTATTCCAACCAAATTCGATGTGCCAGTTTCCACGTATGAAAGGAAGTTCTGTGCTAAATTTCACTGCAATTGCTGGTGTTTAACTGTGGACGCATGCCTCAGTGCGATGACGGGGGCCTATGGTCAAAAAATGGCAAATTTTCAAATTTTTCAAATATAGCCAAATTTTATATCAAATTGAAGCTCTCGATGTCCTGAACATTTTATCTTCTTGCACCAAGTCTCTACAAAGCAGTATGAGAAAGTTAAAGCGCATTAAAGTTTGACGTAAATAACAGTCTGAAGGAGCTTGATCAAATCGTTCAATCGCCATTTCTCGCTCGTTGCTTGGCATATCATTGTCATTTGCACAGCAATAAATAGCCCAAGATAGAGCCTTCAATTTGGTGTATTGGCCATACCGTAGTCTTTTGTTATCCTATGTGTACACGTCTTCGAAGCCCTTAGCGAGGCATAGTGGCGTAATTACCAAATTGTAGGGATCTGAACTATAATATCTTTTAGCGGGATTGACCCTGGACTCTAAAAATTTGTCTTGTTTTTGGACACATATGGGGGTATATTATACCCCAAAATGAGCGAATCGGTGACTATAAAATTTGGTACCCGGCGACCCCCCCCTTAAGCAAAAAAATACGTACTTATATACCCAAAAATTCCCAATAATTGAGCTACTTTAGAGATGAAACTATTAGCAAACTTGAAAAGGTGGAAAGATAGAAAATGAAGAAGTTTTCTAAGGATCTACAAATCTACTTTTTACAGACTTTTTATCTACTTTTTTACTTTTTTTACTTCTTCACTCCAAAGATTAAAAATGAGATACATCTACTAAAGTACAAGACACACAATTACACAAAGAATACCATGTTTGTTCCGAGCCTACAAAATTCCAAATTCAAAGATAGAGAGTGAAAAGAAATGTACAAAGATAAGAGCTAGTATATACCTAGTCATGTCAAATGAGGTGGTTTTCGCTGTGAAAAATAAAGATAAATAGACTACAGACAAGCTACAAAATGACTGAATAGCAAAATTAAAAAGCAAATCACTAACAAACTGTCCAAAAGTCAAGAAAAACAAAAACAAGTTAACTAGATTTTCAAAATACTAACAAATAACCATATAAAATCCCGTCCGTTTAGCTTGCCCGACAAAATATAGTAGACAACAAACCAAATAAGCTGTCTTATCTATCCTAAAAACGTAAAGTGCTGACATCAATATTTTACGGTCTTTCGTGTAATTATAACAGACCTCTTTTGCCTTTTAGATGCCTTTATGTTTTGCACTTTTACAGCTTTCAGGATGGTGGTTAAGCTGGGCCAAGTATTACTAAGTTTCACAAAACAACAAAATACAAAAATCAAAAAGAAGTATATTAAGCATAGAATGCCTTTGATTAATGCAAAAACACCTGTTAATCAACAAAAAGAAAATACTGATTAAATACGGCATAATATATATGAGCTAGCTAGGCTCTGACCAGAGATTCTTCAAATTGAACTTAGTATATGAGTATATATAAGCCTCTTTAAGCATACAGCTTCAACGTCAGCAACACCAAAGCAGCTACGTATTCTTAAAAGTACTTGCTTGCTTTTCAAAATTTAATAATTCCGAAATAAATTCCAATAAATAAACATAAAAAACTTAACTTTAGTAAAAATAGTAACACGTTAGCTTTCAAAATTTCGTGTAAACAAGCAATATTGCCTGCAAAAGGTTAAATGTTTACTGAGTTACAATTTTATAAACTGTAGGCCTGCTGCGCAGCGGATGCTAATCTTGAAGGTGAGGTTGCTGCAATAAGGAAAATTATTGGATACGATACCGTCTTCTTTTAATTTACCGGTTCCTGTGTATTCGTTGCAGTGAAAGAGAATTGCAGACTTTGCAATAAAGTAAGTAATAAGTGCAACGGAAGTATAAATCTAAAGCTATTCCTTTAACATGATCTCATAATCTGCAAAACGATAAGCCACTCTTTGCAAAAAGCAGTCAGAGAAATTTCCCTGTCAATTCAAAAGAAACCGGAATATTCTGATTGAATTTGTTCCATTTCTGATTCCTGTTTACTTTATGAGTCATCGTTAATGAAGAATTTCAAAATAGAATCTTATGTGCAAATCATGCTCTGCCATCTTAAAGCATTGTTTTACATGCATTCATGTAATTTCTTATGTTTTGCACGTAAATGCCTGGTAGCTGGATGGCAGAGCAAACATAAGAGACCTGCTGCGCTGAGGCGCAGCAGGAAAAAACAAAACAAATGACAAAACAAAAAATTACTGAAAACACAAATGCGTTTTTCAAATAATTCGTCTATCTCAGTTAACTAGATTCTTGGAATGTTGCCCGGCCGCTAGCCTACACTCTTAGAATGTACGTTTGCGATTAACGACATTCACAAGAAAGTCAGCTGAATGTACGTTAGTCGCCAACTCACATTCTTAGAATGTTGTCCGGCCGCTAGCCGACATTCTAAGAATGTAGTTGGCGACTAACTACATTCTTAAGAAAGTAAGTGGAAAGTAAGTTAACTGCAAACGAACACTAGCTACCCTATTGGCGTTCGCGGTAATCAAAACGGCCATTGAATGACGGGTGCGGGGTGTATGGCGCATGCGGTTTTTTGTGTTGTGATGTGGGGGGGAGGGAAGGGGGGATGTGAGGGGGAGGGGGATGGGGGGGGAGGCTGGGGCTGGGGGAAACATGGGCGAAGTGCGCTGGCGAGGCTATCGCATCCCTCCCTAAAAATTTTAATGGGTTTATTTAAAATACCCAAATCCGTTTAATTCAAATTATATAGGTTTAATTTTATACTGTTTCTATTTGATCATATCTATTTTTTCAAATTATTTTTTCTTATGACAGTTTTCTTATTAACCATTTCAAATTATGCTTTGTGGCATGGAAAACGGAAAACGTTTTGCTGGGCATTGGGGAAGGTTTTAGGGAGGGTTTCTGTTTCTCCCGGGATGGTTTTGGGGCGGTGAAAGGAGAGGTGAACCTTCAGAAAAAGTTAGGGGCGACCATACTTTCCTTTGGGGGGTATCCCCCCAAATGTTTGACCAATTTTACCCCCCCCCCCCAGAATTTTTGACATACCCTCCCCCAACTTTCGGCTAACGATTTTTGGACCCAAAAAATTAGCTAAATTTGGCCGAAAAATGGTCATTTGTCGAACAAATTTTCTAAAATTTTGACTTAAAATCGCTTTAAAACGGTACAAAAACGCTTAAAACGTGAAAAAGAGGCCTTATTTTGAAGAAAAGAGGGCTAAATTACATAAAATTTTGCATTTTTGGTCATTTTTTGAAATTTCTGAGGTCAGAATTCTGGGGGGGTTGAGGGTACCCCCAGAATTCTGACCTCAGAAATTTCAAAAAATGACCAAAAATGCTAAATTACATAAAATTTTGCATTTTTGGTCATTTTTTGAAATTTCTGAGGTCAGAATTCTGGGGGGGGGGTTGAGGGTACCCCCATCACAT
Source organism: Trissonchulus latispiculum (assembly GCA_030248195.1). Taxonomy (NCBI): domain Eukaryota; kingdom Metazoa; phylum Nematoda; class Enoplea; order Enoplida; family Ironidae; genus Trissonchulus; species Trissonchulus latispiculum. The sequence goes on from JASAND010008363.1 coordinate 25,617, forward strand.
TTCTTGGGTCGACCACCAACCTTCCAAAATTTACCGCTCCCCCAGACCCAAAGCTCCAGGGAAGCTATGGGGGCGACCGGTGGGACATAGGTGTACCTTGAGAAAAGTTAGGGTGGGGGTAATCGAAATTAGGGTAGGTGGCTGCAGTCGGTTTACCGCTCATCCTATAACCAGCTAGCTAATGAGAATCTATGTTGAATCTAGTTAGAATCCATGTTGAACCAAGTTTGTACTAAATAGTGGACAAATTTAGTCTGAGAATGTAAGTTAGTCGCCGGCTGACATTCTTAGAATGTAAGCTAGTGGCCGGGCAACATTCTAAGAATGTCAGCCGGCAGCTAACTTACATTGACAGTTGAATGATGTGAATCTAAGCTAGCGGCCGGGCAACATTTTGCGAAAGTCGTTAAAAAATGAACGCAATTCCTATTGAATTCGAAGAATCTAGTTAACTGAGATAAACGAATTATTTGAAAGACGCAAAAAGGTAGAAACTTGGAAAAATAAAAACTGGAAAAACAGAAAAATATAGCGTAAAGTGACTACCGCACATGACAGACACTAATTGTAGTTACCTACAGTCAGCACATTGTGGAGTAGTAGCCAACCAGAAGTTAAACATGCAGGTTGTGCGTTTGTACGATATAAAAACCCAATGGCCAATTTTACTCTCTGAGCGATGTTACGAAAGCGCCAAAGTTCGCAGCACAGATTTCCACTGTAGCGAATAATTACACACAGTTCGCGGAAAATAAGCTGTCATTAGAGGAATTACGGACTATATTCTAGCTAGTTGTTGACTACATTCAGACTGGACCTCCTCATCGTCCGCAGTTTGCACATTAACAAACTCTTTACTTTGCTCATTGGTCACCGGTGGTCATTGCTTATGTTACCCGTTTTCAAATGGCGCAAGCGTACGTTTTGATCAAATAAAATTTCTACAATTTCATAGGAACCGTCGTACTTGGATGCCAATTTATGTGTAGTTCCTTGAGCTACAGGCACTAGTTCAGCTTAATCAGAAATAAATTGAGCAGTAATATGCCATGTTTCAGTCGGAATCCGTATTAAAGCAGTCTTATAACACTAGAGATTCTGCTGGCCTTTCAAGTTTTTCTAACAACAAATCTTCTGGAACTTGCGCATCCCATCCAAACAACATAAAATACGGTGTATGTTGAATAGTGGCATGAAACGACGTTCTTTATACATGCGTTACAAAAGCTAATTTCGTATCCCAATCACGCTGCTTTACATCTACGTACTTCTTAACTATTTCTCGACCAGTTGCATTTACCCGTTCAACTAAGCCGTTTGACTGAGGATGATAGCCAGTCGCACATAACTTTTTAGTACCCATCATTAGTAACGTCTGCCTGAAAATGAGGACCTTGATCAGTAATAACCTCAGTTGTACTCCGTACCGTAAGATAAATTCATTCAAAAGAACACCTATTATACTTTCATGGGCCAAGCTTCTGGCCATCGGCTAAGTTGATCAATTACTACAAAAACAAGAACATTCTGCTTTCTGCTAGTCGGGAAATGCATAACATCAGCGTAAATATGTTCAGACGGTTTAGTTGCTGGCGAGGCGCTTAAGGGTGCCTCGGCCCAATAAAAAATCGTGCACATACAATACAATTACGTATAAGCTTAATATCAGTAATCAATGTGGGCCAACAATATTTCACAGCTACTTTATAAAGAGTTTGAGGTACACCCAAATGACCATCAGTATCATCACCGTAATGAAACCGTTCTAAAATATGGTTACGAAACTTTTTAGGTAACATTCTAGCACATTAAACGAGCAGAGCATTTTTTCTTTCGACCGTTAATTTCAGTGCTAAATCGATACAACATTCCGCTTTCTTTAAGTTCGAAATTAGATTGATCGCGTATTAAAGTCCAAGTTAATTCGTCTTTAGGTAAAGCATCTTCTTCCAGATATTCAATAAAAGCACTAAACTCTGGATAAGTTTTAAGAGCTTGTGACCATTGGTCATCCGTATACTGGTTTATGACAAAGACAGAAGTATACATATTACCGGTACGTCAAACTCATCAGTTACGTACTGAATTTATTTACAGGTTTACTAGTTTGATTCGCCCCCTCAACTTTGCTGTTGCCATGTTCAACGACAGTCTATCGTGGATTATCAGCTATCAGCTACAGGATTATCTACGTCTTCTCGATGCAAAGTTTGATAGTTAAATTCAGTAAGTGCAATAGGCCATTTAGCAATTCTAGTATAGCCTTGATTTTTGGCATTCGCAAAAACTACTACAGGGCTTGATTATCCGTATATAAAGTAAACTGTCGATGACGCAGATAAGGCTGAAAATACTTGCATTCCCAAACCACAGCAAGGCCTTCCAATTCAACAATCCTATAGCGTTTTTCTGCGCCAACTAAAGATCTACTAGCATAGGCTACTGGTTTCGACTTTTTCTCCCCAGGTTAATCTTGTTCTAGAACTGCACCAAGACCCACAACACTAGCATCTGTTGTTAGAATAAAAGATTCGTCCCAATTTCGGTACGCAAGAACAGGCGAGTTTATTAAAGCTTACTTTAGATTCTCAAAGGCCCGTTGGCATTTTTCATACAACTGAAAACCTTCATTGTTTCTAAGCAGATTATTCATTGGTGCTAGAACTAAAATTACCAACCAGTTCTTAACCGCAGTTACTTTACGTGGATCTGTCTCAATGCTCTTTTCGGAGATAAAATGACCAAGATATTCATCCTTTTTGAGGAAAAATACTCACTTTTTCATTTTTAGCCGTAAGCCACGATCTGAGTTTTCGAAAAACTACCTTCAGCATTTTCGAATGGTGAGTTTCGTCATTAGATGGATTGAGCAAATCGGCAATATGAACAAGCAACTCAGTGGATATCCTTTCCTTCACTCTTTGAAATGTTGCAGGGGCATACGCCAAACAAAAGGCATGACATTAAAATGAAACAAGCCCATATCCGAAATAAAGGCGGTCTTTTCGCTATGAGGAGGAAACATTTCGATTTGCCAGTAGCAGCTATTTAAATCCAAAGTTGAAAAGAATTTCCCGTTACTAAATATATCAAGGATTTCATCTATTTTTTGGCCAAAGGTAGCGGTCTTTTCTTGTTATTTTATTCAACTAACGATACCAAATAACCTAGGGGGTGGGGGAGGGGGAGGGATAATCCCCCGTTCTTGCTTCGTCAGCTCCAAAATTCATACTAATTTATAGTTGCACCCTACACAATAGGAGAATTTTAAGTCTTCAAATGTAACTAAAAACTATCAGAAACGATTCGCCTAATTAACACAAATCGAATGGTACCAAAATCGTTCAATAGAAGTCAGAAGTAAGTGAGAAAATCAAAAATGAAAACTCAAAATTTTCGTGAAATTTTGATTGACAGACGGAACAATGTCACGTATCACAATCGCCAAATATTGTAGTGCTTCAGGGCTGGTGGACCAAGAAGAAACCAAGGATAAGCCAGAGGTGGGAGGCGTCAAGCACCCTCGTACCCACGAAACCAGGACCTGGAAGAGAGAAGGGAAAAGGGAAGTTCAGCTTTTCACTGTTGTTGTTGTTGTTGTTGTTGTTGTTGTTGTTGTTGTTGTTGTTGTTGTTGTTGAGGTCGGCAGAAGCATCGTGAGCCACGTAAAGAGTGGCCCGCGCCAATGCCACCACACCCACAAGGTTGTCGCAAAGAATAGAGAGTGAGGGGGTCGTCTCTCCCAGGTACTTCAGCCGGGCTTGAAACGAGAGGACCCCCAACACCCCCAACGTCGAGACGACCCCCAACACCCGGGAGAGACGACCCCCAACACCCGGTCTTCGAGACCGTGGGCGGGTTGCCGTGAAAAGGGATGGATTCGCAGCCCCCATTGGAGAGGGCCCACCTGGGCGTCGCGTTGAGACTCCATCCGTGGCAGGTGTTGTTGTTGTTGTTGTTGTTGTTGTTGTTGTTGTTGTTGTTGTTGTTGTTGTTGTTGTTGTTGTTGTTGTTTTCCTGGATCTTCCCAAGGTATGGATTGGGCCCAAGGTACCGGGTACAGATAATGGTATGGAACAATCGACTATCAAGTGATACAGGTCTCCCTCCTGCTCGTCGCAACTAGGGCAAACAGGGGTCTGTGCTATTCCAATGCGGTGTCTGTACTGGACCAAAGTGCAGTGTCCTTTACTTCTAAGTTGGGCCAGCACAGTCCGATACTTCCGGCTGAGGCCGATTTCCTCAGTATTTCTGGGGTAGGTTCCACCGTATATGCCCATGGAGTCGGTAGCGCGCAATTCTTCTGAGTTCGAATTCCGTTAGTGGCGCCTGATTACAGCTGTGGCAGTAGTAAAGCCCAAAGGCTCCGGGTTTTGCGGTAGCGGCATTCTTTGCCGCATCATCGGCCTTTTCATTTTACCGATTTACAGATGCCAACATGGGACGGCACCCACTGGAAGGTAGTGTGGGCAGCATTGGCATTGATTCGGCTGAGATGATTCCAAATGTCATTGATGATTCTGTGGCCATTAACATTGAACTGGCCATAGTGAAGAATTATCAGCGCAAACTGGGAGTCCGTGCATATTTTGATTTCCTTCCACGATGGGTCCCAGTTCCAATTGATCCAATCCAGTCCAGCACAGATCGCAGTGACCTCGGCCTGGTAGCTGGGGCAGAATGTTCCTGCAGCCATCAAGATTCGATGCAGCTCCGTATGTCCAGCTTCTATTACAGCAGCACCACCGCCATCGAAACAGCCCTCTGTAGCAGATCCATCAGTCCACAGAATCAGGTCTGGGGGAGGGAAAGAATCTAGCGTGCTCAAAGCTATTTGCTTCAGATTCTCCAGACTGCAGCCTTTCCTGACGGATTCTGAGAGGGCTGGATTTATTTCACTGCCAGGTCAATCCATGGTGGAACGGAGGGGGACCACCAGGCCATCGCGCTCAAAGTTGGCAAGACCAGTCTCCACGCTAAGCTGTCGGCCTTGCATTCTCCAGGATTGCTGAGATTTCAGCCGTTGAGGTACCTCGGTGGAGACTGCTGCGTGGCGCGGGTGATCCCTGGGTAAACGGGCAGCGTTTTCATAGGCCACCGCCGTCAGTTCAGTGGCCCTTACCTGCACGCTGTGTAGATTGGCCTCGATTAGTAGTAGTTGTATTTGTAGTAGTAGCCTCGATTTGTAGTCAGCAGGGGACCCAGAGAGACAGCCAGTGATTGCTTTAGCTGCAGGGTTCTGAGAGGATTCCAGCCTCAGTTCATTGGATTTAGAGATCGACGGATACCATGAGCCCAGCGCGTATTCTAAAGTCGATCTGATGTAGGATATATACATAGCTCAGAGATCCTATTTTTCTGGGCCCCAGGATCTCCCGGCTACGGCCCTCAGACAGGCTACACTGCCACATTTTCTGGCGTACATCGGACACGTGGGAAGAGAATGAGAGATACTCATCTCATTTGCCGAAATACTCATCGCATCGCCTCTACTTTGTGTCTACTCACATAAAACTTCTCTGAGATTTCATATTTCACGATTTGCCTCTAACCTAGCAATATTGCATAATTGCTATATAATTCATGTGTGAAATACATTCTTTCGTGGTTACTACGTAATACAAAATAACACGAATGCTGCTAAGCTTTATTGTTAAAATGAAGGCTCCTTTATGTTTAAGTAAGCAAATAAAGTATTCAGTCTGCTTCAAGTCCCAATGACGGGCTTCCTCAGACACATCCAATCCATCAGTCATCTTAAACATATTTTAAGAAAACATTGAAAACCAAGCTAGCAAATGTTGCTAAAGCTTTCTTATTAAATCTGAACTAGTAGAGCTATTACGCATAGCTGTAACTGAATTTTTGTAATCTTTAATGCTGACAGCAGATTTATCTATGTCATATACTAGGCAACAATCAGATCCACGTTATGAGAAGATTATTTTATTGTTAGATAAATTTAAGGGTAGATAAATTGTAATTTATTCAGATGCTTTTATACAAGCTCTACTTTTAACTAAAGTAATAAGAAATGCGGAATTGCTTGAAATTGACTGGAACTCATGACTACAGTAAGCGATTTTAACAAAACCGAACAATTTCAGTAAATTTACCCAGCTTGCATAGGAAGGCTAGGATTGCATTCAGGAAGGCATCATTCAATTCCGTGTACGAGTTCAGTGTAAATACTCTTTTTCTATCACCAGTAACTTGAATGAATTGCCGAATATTTGGTTTTCTAATTCCCACGGCATATATTATATGTCCCTGCAAAACATCTGCAATCAATTAATGCGTTCGCGCTGCAGTGAAAGGTGTTTGCTCAGTGGCTGATGAAAGCGTTGCCTCACTGCTACGATCACAGTTAATGTGGGAAGATAGTAAATAATCCGATTGGAGAATCCCCTCCCATGTCATGGCTGAGGGGTCGTAATGGAGGTGCGTTGCAAATTGTCAGAATTTTGTATGAAAGTACCTGCTTTTGCAACTCCATTGCAATTTCTTCAGTCTTTCGCATTTGTTCTGTTTCACCGTCAGTTATTACCAGAATGGCGGTTGAACCTTCATCAGAAGGCGATAGCTGTTGCGACAGCAGAACTTGTGCTTCCCTCAGTCCTCTATGAAGATAATATGTTGTCAGTTTCTTCTGGGTCACTTTTGAGATTCCTCCTACGCCAACAGAAATAGCCATAGATTTTATATTTACACAATGTTCTATCATAATTGGCACGCATTTTTCAAAGCAGAGTAGCATCAAAAGGAAAAAATTTATTGACTGAATGTGTTATTTAGGGGGAATTCCTAGTTGGTCAACTTCCAGCCCAGCCTCAGCCACCTATGTATAAAACCACACTACATTACATAGTCGTACTAATAAATATGGTAAGGAAGGACTAGCAAGCCGATAATGTTGGACATTATCTCGGTCAGTTTTTTGTTTATCAATACGTCTATCTGTAGGCAAACCTTAAATATAATATAAATAAATATCTACCTATGCGTAAATATTGAATCCTATGTATTGGATGGGCATAATAAAACTGACCACTTTGTAGAGATAGTATTCACATATTCATTTATGTGTTGTCATTATCTTGTTGTCACACGCCCAATATCTTTTCGGCGTTAGCCAGTCCTTGACTTAGCTATTGTCATCATTCTGTTTGGTTGGTATGCAGGTGTTGATAAGTGGGGTGTAACTATTGGGTGGGTGATCGAACTAGGGATGCTGTTGTACATATGCGCATATCAAGTTTTGGTTGGAGGTTCGGTTTTTTATGTACACCCGCCCACTTGGAGAGTCTAACACGAAAACCCCCATCTCAGCAGTTGTGTTATTATTCATGTTGCCAACTCCAGTCGGTGTTTATTTAGCGGCTGGTTGGTTCGTTCCAGAGTTGGACGCGGGGCGCGGGTACCGGGCGGGCCGAAATTTTCTGCCCGCAGCAGCCCGGGCAGGCCGGGCTACCTTTTTAAGCTTAAATTTAAAAGCTTTATACAATATTTTTAACTTTGAAATCAGAAAACCTACACTGAATTAACGGATCCTCTCTCGATTATCCATACCACCGCTTGAAATTCTTAAACCATGGCCAATTGAGCTAAAATTTGGAATACGCTAAAATTTGTTCTCGAGCATACTGAGTTCAACCATTGCAAAATTTGTCGATTTCTCAAAATTAGTTTTTTCGATGGGGCTACTAAAACATTTTTGTCTTTGATTTTGCTGACAAGTTGAACATGAAGGTTTTCTGGATCGCAGAACACGAATATGGTGTCGGTTCTTCGATTTAGCTTTTTGCTAGCTCAATGCAAGCTTAGATCTTAAGCTTACAACTTTAGCTTAGACCGAACTATAACAAATACTAGAAACGAAAATGGACTTCAGGTACGTGTTCTACCATCCAGAAGCCCTCTGCATGCAAATATTCAACAAAATTTAAGACAAAAAATTTTCGGTTTCCTTTGGTCCTCCCTTGCGAATCGCAAAATCTTTTTTGCGAAATCGGAAACTTTTGCGATATAGGTATTTGAACTCAGCATCAAAAACATGCCCATGCCAAATGTTTGCTCAATTGTTTCAGTTTTAAGAATTTTGAGTGGTGGGGGTAATAGAGACAAGACCCAAATTAACTACTAATTGTGCATTTTACAATATCCAGGACTAGAGATGCACCGTTGCCGGGGCCGGGGTCAGATCCAGGCCCAAGTGCATCCCTAACCACGACTTAAAAATGTGAAAATTTGGTGTATTGTTAAATATGCTATTAAAACAATTAATTAAGTTCGATACTAATTATGGGGGTTGCACCAAATAAGGGACACTTTTTGCTTCTCTAAGCTGACATACTAATTAATGCGTAATTGCTTTGCAAAACAAATCCCATCACCTGGAAGCTTAATGTCTCAGCTACATTTTGATATATTTTGTTTCCATATACACTGACATTATAATCCAGAAAATTAGATGGAACGTTTCTGATTTTAAAATTTGAACCGAATCTCTCCTGTGAAAAATTTTTCACAACATTTTCATTTCCCGGCGCACATCAATTGTTTTGCCTGTATCAGAAATTTTTATATTTCTAGAAAGCTCAGCTAGTCTGCATTTTTTGGCTTAAATGTTTTATAAGAATGTTTAAAACTTGATTTTATCTCAATTTTTAATTCATTTCTGTTAAATTTTCAAAAATGTCCTAAATAAGGGACAGCTGGTGCCAATTAGGGACAGCAACTTGAGCTTAAATAGGGGACAAATTGAGAGCCCGCAAGGTCGTCGGATCGACTCCCAGCAATGGCAATTATGGTTTTTATATTTGTATTAAAGAAGCTATTAGTTTATTCTGACATATTTTATGGTCATAACTGTGATAACTGTATTTCATAATTGTCATATAATTGATAAAATTAAAACATTAAAGACAACGAAAATTTGTTTTCAGAGTTTCAAACGGCCAAATTATTAACTAGTTTTCGCATTTTCACTTATTGTGAATGTCAGAAACAAAAAATTCAGCTGTCAATTATTAGACAGTGTTCCTTATTTAGTGTCAAAACCACTGTCCCTTATTTGGTGTCCACTGTCCCTAATTTGGAACATTGTGTCCCCTATTTAGTGTTTAGAAGAAAAAATTGATGCGATAATCTTTGAAAAACGTGATTTTTAAAGTGCTTCAAAATTTCACGCAAACAAAATTGATTTTCTTCTGCAGCGGAAAGTGAGCTTTCTGCTGATATAAAGATTACGTTGAGGTTGCCAATAGAAGTTGAGTAAACGTTCTTCCAAAAACCAAACATTCAAAAATTTTGTCAGTTTGCTGTCCCTTATTTCGTACAACCCCCTATTTTAATATTTAGGAAGGCACCAACCAGGTTGCCTCCCTGTTTCCTGCAAGAGGCCCTCAAATCAGAAGGGCCCTCAATTTCCAAATTTCTCAGCTTATCGTAAGAAATAAGTGCAAAATGCTTTATTGTAGTGTTCGTTCAAGCATGTGAACTTTTCCCCCGACCAAGTTAGTTTCTTAGTCGGCAGCAAAGCTGGTAGCAGGTTCCAGATTTAGAGAAATAACTAAATGACATGTTGATTGAATTAGATTAAATTGAGAAGCATTTCTGTGAAAGTGCGGAGAGCCTTGTCAAAATATTCACAATTGTGGCGACTAAAACTTTTAACTAAAAATGCAACTTTTTATACACATTAAACAGTATTCATAACATGCAATAATCGCATTTATTGTGCGGGCCTTTGCGGGCCAAAAATTGTTTATGCGAGCCGCGGGCCGGACCTGTGCGGGCCGCAAATTTGAGTGCGGGCTGCGGGGCGGGTGTGGGCGGCAAATTGCGGCCCGCGTCCAACTCTGGTTCGTTCTATAAACACCTTTCTCACGCACGTGTGTGCGTGAGTGTGTGTGCGTGTGTGTGTGTGTGCGTGTGTGCGTTTTTTGAGCGTTTCGTGTGCATTTCGTGCGAACAGTCTTTTCACTTTGGCTGGTTATTTAGCTTAGGCTGGTATCCCTATTTGTATCGAGCTGTGTAACTTATTTGGCTTCCCCGTCCCGGTTCCTGACAGAAGGGCACGTTATCTATGGGGCGACAGACCTTCAAGAATTACTTGTCGGGTTTGGAGAATCAACATTTGCGCTACGATTTGAATAATCAAGAATGTATTACAAAATGCTCCCTACACTTGTTACGAAAATGACCCAATTTTACCAATAAACACATGACTTTTTAGCATTCCTTAACCAACGACTAACCTTGGACGCCTTTGATTTTTCTATATGTATCAAATGAAAATTCAATCATTGATCCTTGACTAAACTGAACCAGGGCAAAGTTTGTATCTTTCACAAATACTTCAACCAGGTTTTGCAGATATACATTCATTTGTGCAAAGTGTGCCTCTCTGATGCTGCTTGCTCCATCAACAACCATTACGAGATTGTATCGAGTTGTTTTTGTTACTTGAACGCATTTATTGACTAAAATCAAACTACATAGTGTCTTTTAAAATAGTGAGAACTCAGTGACATTTACTAATTAATAGCAACTAGTTGTTAGTTTAGTGAAATTTGTGTTTTCACTCCTCATTTCGGTTTAACAGTCTTCAGAGCTGTAATATATAGTGCTTTTCGTTGTTTGGTGTCATAAAAATGCGGACTGGTCCTCTTTTGCACGACTCGTGCTGATTTCAAACTTGATAAAACCTAAACCTGCGCGATTACTGTAAGATTTTAGAGCTACTTATCAACCACATCTCCTGCGAGGTTTAGAGGTGTTTGTTTTAAAGAAAGAACGTTGTTTGTGCCACCAAAGTCATTAATACTCGGAAATAATCTGGTTGAATTGAATATTCACAAAATACTTATTTAGTAGTCGATAGAAATGTTTGGTGTTAAAAGTATATAAACTTGTATAGAGTAAGAATAGGTAACTTGTGACTAAAGCCATACAGAAACAGGAACAGGTATATAAAGGAGCCGGGAATCGACACTTGAACAGGAACAAATACGGTGATTTTAGGAACACGAGTGCAAGTTAAATTTTAGGAACAAGCTTAGAGCTTCAAACAAGAAACAGAACCCGACATCTTTGAGAAAAGGAAGAAAATCTGTTTTCAGGAGCAGGATCAGAAACAGAAGTCGGTTTCCAGGAACAAGAGGTAGTCTACTTTCAGGATCAAGCACTGGAGTCTCATTTCGAACAGAAACGACAAGAGTTCATAATTATCTTATATAAATATATTATGGAAGAAGAGTAAGCCACTCCAGCACTCCTCTTCATGCAATTGTGGGGTGCTAATAAGGGTGCTCATACCACAATACGCGAATATTCCTCCGTTTGAGGCATGTTCCCTCTGCGTTTAGTAGGAGGTAGCCGAAAGTTGTCCCCATTTGAGAGGGTTGCTAAAAGTGGTCCCCGTTGGTGGTGGGGGTCGCCAAAAGAGGGCCCCTTTGGGGAAGGGGGTAGCTCAAGCAAGCTATTTGGCTCATCCAGATTGGCTGTTGGCTTCCCACCCCCCAAACGGAGACCATTTTTGGAAGCTGAAATTACCGTAATCCCGTGCTACACCCATACCCCAAACATAAGGGTGGTTTTGCAATCTGCTGACTGGCTGCTGGCTACAAACAGGGACCTGTTTTTGACCACGGAGCGTCCCCTGTGGCCGCGGGGTGGGGCATGGTGTCTAGCAAAACGTCGGTCAGCGACCAACTCTGGTCTTTGTTCACAGCTTAAGAACAACTCATTATTTAAATATAAGCAATCCTGACTACTTACACTATGTTTAATACCTAAATGTGAGAGTGAATAACTAGCAGAATCAAATATCATACTAACAACGTCCAGGGGTGCTGGCACTAAAACGCAAAATATTATTAAGTCTGAAATAAATAAATATATACTGCTAGTAACTAGTACCTACTTGTAACAGTAACTAAATTTTATTATACGACTCTAATGCATATGTTCGATTTGCATTACTGAATCATTAAGATTAAGAAAGAACTATGTACCGCTGAACATTGTGTCGGAATAGGTTAATTCCTGCATTATTTTGAATCCTATTGCTTCCACATCTTGAGATTCAATTGGTCCCGTGTAATGAAAAGCTCGACTATTTTTCCCAGCAATACTTTGTAGGGTTGGTAAGTCGATACCAGCTCCTATCCCAATAGCAAAGAGCTTCGTATTCTAGAAACACATTCATGAAATTTGGCCGGTGACTAACATATAGCCTAAAGGAGAACCCGGGGGTGGGGCTTCTCCCAACAAAGTTTTTGTCATCAACTATTCTCAGATATTGGTTCCAGGGATTTTTATGGACGCTGAAAACGATTCACTAAGCTCCTTTTGCAGTAGAACTTTTTGTTAGCTAAGTATAACAACCGGTTCATACTTTTCTCCCGCTTGTGCGTTTGTACTTTTGTCAGTTTGTCTGTTTGCCTACTTGTCCGGTTATCCGTCTTCAAAAAGACAAAGTGGTTCATACTCGTGGTGTCCTTCTTTGTTTGAATACGCAGTTTCAGCTTTCGCTGTATTGCTGAACTGCTGTTCCTGTTTTCAAGTTACCTGACACTTTCTGTTCATAACGATTGGCTACAGCAAGAGTACATAATATAAGTGTATGAAACTCTTACACTAGCATGTACAAATCATGCTAGGTATGCTCGGTTCATTAACTCGGGACCCCCCCCGTAACTTCCGGGGGGGGGTCCCACTTTGCACTCATTACACGCTTTCATATAAGCGTGTGTCTGCTCGCTGATTGGCCCACTAACCTAAGGCTTATGGTAGGTAATTTATTAGTTATTTTAATTAATTAATTCTAACTTTAATTGGGTTAGTACGATTAAAAAACTAATTCGACAACTTTGTAGCATTTTTTCTGCTCTTTCCAATGATATAAAAATTGTTGCACACTACATTTTTGCCTATTTTTGTTCACATTACGCTTGTTCGCGTTTTATTTGTTTGCAAATCAATCAACAATTCATTTGTTCAAATTTGCTGAATTAAGAAAACTACGATTCTATTGCACACAACACAATCCTTCTAATCAAGCAGTTTTGCATACATATCATCTAATTATCGCCTCTTTGACAGTCACTCCTCAATGATGATAAGCCATTGTTAAGTAACGGTAGTTTTTTCGTGGATAGAAAAAGTACCCGGAAATCAAAAATGTCACAGTAGATGCCGAGTAGATGATTAGTGCGAGTCAATATCGGCAGTAGTAATTAGATATAATAAACCAATAGTGCGTAGTAGTGAATCAATTGAATGTTATTCCAACAACCCCTTTGTGGGTAAATCGGGGCACTTGTATTAAAACAACCAAAGATGTGCTTTTGCGTATATATCATAAAATCAAGCTGTTGTCAGTTGTCGCCGGCTTGAAAATGAAAACATTGAGAATTTCTAAATTTATGAAAAAATCGGTCCGCTCAACAACCGACATCAAAAAAGTTTCTTGTCCTCAATTTTGGTAAACAAATTGGATAGCGGTGCTTCCAAAGATGAGGATTCCGAATCGGAATTTTTCTCAATTCAATTCAGTCAATCCAATTTTCGTTATCTCAGGATGAGCCAAAGGAATAAGGTTAAGATTAAACCTTAAGCCCTTCTGATACTTCTGTCAGTTTGTTCGTTACTGTTGTCTGTTTGCCTGTTTGCCCATTTTCTAAATTGACCCACTTCTGCTGTTTTGCTGGTTTGCTGTTGTTTTACTCCTTTTGTTCTTTTACAGGGTCGATTCATACCTTTGCTGTTTTTGCTGTATAAGGCTGTAATCCGTTTGTCCGTATGCAACAGCCACTTGGAAATTACCGTAACATCACGTGGTTGCATAACTAAACGTTTGCATCCGGTTTTTGAAATGTTTTAAGATTATTAGTTAAAATATTATCAGAATTATGAAATTATTCCTGCTGCGCCTCAGCGCAGCAGGTCTTTTAAATTTGCTCCGACCTGAGCTTTAGCACTCAATTTAGTTGTTAAAGATGCATTTTCATATAGATGCGTGTATTCCACGGATTAAGAGGTTTATTCTGGGTTGTCCTACATCTGGATTGTCCTACACAATTTGATAGGCTGATGTAGTAGCGAATAAGAATAGACAATATGACAAGTAGGTGTCACGAAGAAGGGTCATTCAGTTTAACTTGCTCAGTTTAGTACAGAAAGATGGATATTTTGAAAGTGAATTTAGAGGAAATTCCTAAATCTGTTGCAAATGGAAATGTTTTGTTTCGGCAGTTGTAGATTTATAAAAATGTTACATTGAGTATGACTTTTGAGTTTAGTTGAATTTGGAATTGTCGCCAAAATTTCAACTTTTAAAGTAAAAATTTGTAATTAAATTAAAGTAAATTTGTAAAAGCCTTGTAAATTAATGAAAATTAATTTCTTAACAAATTATTCAATTGCAGACAATTTCAAATATTAAATCGGTATTCAGTTTAATTTTAGAAGCTTTTAGGTGCAATTTTCTAAAGCCTTGAACTGTTTAACTTCTCTTAATAATACACCTTAAGCGAGATATTTTCCTAGCGGTAGCATATTCACGCAAATTAAAGTTAAATACAGTGCATAACAATGTTATAGAAGTACTAGATTTGAAACTGAAAATTTAAAAGACGTTACGCACTCTCCTTTGCATTTAAATTGATAGAAGGAAGTATTCTGTTCTCGGAATTGAGATTGTCGTACTGTAGTTTTACTAACACTAAGTAGGCGGGCAGAATTATTTAACATGTGCATTTAGAAAGAGCCAATCAGTGACTGTAGGACAATCCAGATGTAGGACAACCCAGAATACGCCGATTAAGATATCACTGCATGATTTGTGTGCAGATTTCTTTCTTTTGAACACTTCTGTCTTTAGTCCATGCAATTACGTATATATGGAGAAGTTGTGCAAGTATTCTGGCAATTCGAAAAACCGGAAATATCTGTTCTTCTTGCAAATGACTAACAATTTAGACGTTTCTTCAATCTTCATTAGACCTACTAACTGCTCAGCAGCAACATTCCAAATTACTTTAAACTGAACCAGAAACTTTGAAAAAGCGAACAGGAGCTCATACGTATTATCAGTTTAGATCCATAAGCACTATGAAATTATTCACACCATGTTTTGCACTACACCTCGGGAGCCTTTGCCAAGCATAGACTGACCTTTGTTCCTTTTACAACAGCTCTTCTTATTGGACGCAGCGCAGACACAGATCCTGCGAGCAGTAGCGTAGGAAAAAATTTTCACGCGGTTTGGATCGAAAACTGGGGGGTAACAATTATTTTAATATTTTTGCGCAACAATTGTATGCACACTACGCTGTAAGTTTAAATGTTAAACGTTCATAGTTTAAAGTTAAAAGTGGTACGCTAAAACCCATGCGGGAGGGGGTCAGGGGGGCGGAGCCCCACAGAAGTTAAGAAAATTTTTCAATTATGACATTAAAACGCTGTTGAAACAGTAAATTTTTGCATTGTATATACAAGTAATAAAAATGCTCCTCCGCAGCATGAAAAAGTAATATGGGTAGTGGTGAGGTTGTAAAATCAAGAAAGGACTAGTCTTAAAAATGCTTAATATGGGGCTAAGTTCAAAAAAAGAAGAGGACTAGGTTGTGGGCGAATTAATATGGGCACAGCTTCGCCGAGCAACCCATATTCGCGGACTGAAAAAGTTATATATATACATACATATTACATATGTATATATATACGTACCAGTGTTCAGATTTAGTTAATAATATACGACTATGATAAACACTAATAATAATATTATTTTTACCCACTTTTGCTGGATTCGCGTTGTCGATATTTTGGGTCAAAAAGTGGTATTTTTCGAAAAAATCTATTTTCAAATTTTGAAAAACCACATATATCACATGAAAGCTGACACGTAAGCGGTCCTGAAAATCCAATTAAAAATTTTTTGCATTGAGTGAGTCGCGAGTAATAGCCAGTTAAAGTTGGAAAAGCGGCAAACATCAAAGGATTTTGAAAATCGAAAAAATTGAATAACTATCGCAATTTTTGACGAAATCAGCTGATATTCGGGATTCAATATGTTTGGGACATGGGCTAATTTTCTCCCGAACGGCTAGTTCCTGACTTCTACTGATCTTTCAAAACTTAAAAAATCGGCTTCTTTTGATGAATTTTAATTTTTTAAAAAATTTTTTTCAACCAAAAGAAAGTTCTTGCCATTACGGTCCAGAAAATATATACATTGCTACAGCAAAAATGTACCGGTAGTTCAGTATAAACAAAACAGTTTCGCTCCCTACATTTTTTGGTCAGACTTTAGTTTCTTCTGTTAACAAGCATGTAAATCTTTGCTTTTATAAAATTGGCTGCGCAGCAGGTTTACAATTTACTAAAAATGTAGTCATAGGAAAACAAAATCTTTTGCACAAAATATTGCTTGTTTTTAAAGATGTCTTAGTTTCAAATATTTTAACGGTTTTAAGGAGAATGATCTTTAGGAAACAACATAATACTGTAGCCAAGAGTACATAATAAAGAGTATGAAACTCTTACACTAGCATGTACAAATCATGCTAGGTATGCTCGGTTCATTAACTCGGGACCCCCCCCCCCGTAACTTCCGGGGGGGGGTCCCCACTTTGCACTAATTACACGCTTTCATATAAGCGTGTGTCTGCTCGCTGGTTGGCCCACTAACCTAAGGCTTATGGTAGGTAATTTATTAGTTATTTTAATTAATTAATTCTAACTTTAATTGGGTTAGTACGATTAAAAAACTAATTCGACAACTTTGTAGCATTTTTTCTGCTCTTTCCAATGATATAAAAATTGTTGCACACTACATTTTTGCCTATTTTTGTTGTAGTGTGCAACAATTTTTATATCATTGGAAAGAGCAGAAAAAATGCTACAAAGTTGTCGAATTAGTTTTTTAATCGTACTAACCCAATTAAAGTTAGAATTAATTAATTAAAATAACTAATAAATTACCTACCATAAGCCTTAGGTTAGTGGGCCAATCAGCGAGCAGACACACGCTTATATGAAAGCGTGTAATTAGTGCAAAGTGGGACCCCCCCCCCCGGAAGTTACGGGGGGGTCCCGAGTTAATGAACCGAGCATACCTAGCATGATTTGTACATGCTAGTGTAAGAGTTTCATACTCTTTATTATGTACTCTTGGCTACAGTATTATGTTGTTTCCTAAAGATCATTCTCCTTAAAACCGTTAAAATACTTGAAACTAAGACATCTTTAAAATAATTTCATAATTCTGATAATATTTTAACTAATAATCTTAAAACATTTCAAAAACCGGATGCAAACGTTTAGTTATGCAACCACGTGATGTTACGGTAATTTCCAAGTGGCTGTTGCATACGGACAAACGGATTACAGCCTTATACAGCAAAAACAGCAAAGGTATGAATCGACCCTGTAAAAGAACAAAAGGAGTAAAACAACAGCAAACCAGCAAAACAGCAGAAGTGGGTCAATTTAGAAAATGGGCAAACAGGCAAACAGACAACAGTAACGAACAAACTGACAGAAGTATCAGCAGGGCTTAAGGTTTAATCTTAACCTTATTCCTTTGGCTCATCCTGAGATAACGAAAATTGGATTGACTGAATTGAATTGAGAAAAATTCCGATTCGGAATCCTCATCTTTGGAAGCACCGCTATTCAATTTCTTTACCAAAATTGAGGACAAGAAACTTTTTTGATGTCGGTTGTTGAGCGGACCGATTTTTTCATAAATTTAGAAATTCTCAATGTTTTCATTTTCAAGCCGGCGACAACTGACAACAGCTTGATTTTATGATATATACGCAAAAGCACATCTTTGGTTGTTTTAATACAAGTGCCCCGATTTACCCACAAAGGGGTTGTTGGAATAACATTCAATTGATTCACTACTACGCACTATTGGTTTATTATATCTAATTACTACTGCCGATATTGACTCGCACTAATCATCTACTCGGCATCTACTGTGACATTTTTGATTTCCGGGTACTTTTTCTATCCACGAAAAAACTACCGTTACTTAACAATGGCTTATCATCATTGAGGAATGACTGTCAAAGAGGCGATAATTAGATGATATGTATGCAAAACTGCTTGATTAGAAGGATTGTGTTGTGTGCAATAGAATCGTAGTTTTCTTAATTCAGCAAATTTGAACAAATGAATTGTTGATTGATTTGCAAACAAATAAAATGCGAACAAGCGTAATGTGAACAAATGAAATTAGCAAATATAAAATCATTTCAATATCAAAACAAGCAAAACAAGCAGGTGCTTTCAAAAACAAAACCATCAAGTCAGTCTGTATATGTGTAATGGAATGACTTAGATCTTGTGATCAAAAGTGGCTAAAAAGTTAGTTTCTAATTGGTCATCGTTCCAAAAGAAGTTCCTACATGAAACGGAACCTAAAGATCTTGCTTATGTTGAGTTTTAGTTTTGATACTGTGTCCAAGCCATAATTAATTGTAATTGTATGATTGTTAAAATCAGAGTTGCCAGCCCCAAATGAGCCTTTTATAAACACTACGAGAAGAAAAGTTTAAAATTACCCTATTACTAGCACAAGAGAAGGGCATCTACAAGCTTAGTTAGGGTTAGTTAGCTCAAAATAATGAATTATTACACTAGAAGTAATTATATTAGTAATCATAAGGTCAATTCCAAAATTCCCCTTTCTGAAAGGACAGGTGTCCTTTCCTTCAGTGACCCGGGTGCGGTCACTTTCCCCTTCCATTGCTAGAAATTATTAAAAACAGAAGAATCATAAATCCCTAGGAATTCCAGTGTTGGCGTTAAATCGCAGTGTAGAGTTATCACGGAAAGAATTCTACGTTTCTAGTTGAAGAGAATGCGCTAATCTTAATCAGCAGTGTCCAGAAGCGCTTTTCATTGTTTAATAACATCAATTAGAAGATGGTTTAACAAAATAATCGCATAATTCGGCTATGCGTAAGAAATTAAACATAATAAGTACCTAAGCACATTAATTGGTAATAATTCGTGTTTTACAGTGTTCCTAGGTTATAATCTGTTGTCAGTAATGTTAATTAGTGTTAGTTAGGCTTATTTTATGTTAATTAGCTAATTGTTACGTAAGAAATGAATTTTTGGTCCGTGACACAACTTAGGCTCATAAGAAAGAGAATTTTCTCCCATTTACAAAAATGCAATCCCCACGTTTTAACTCCCAAAATTGAGTGAGTTATAAACGAAAATGTTTTAGTAAGATTAGCCTTAATTTCGTAATCTTACTTTGCTTAAAAGGAAAGTCCAAAAGGGGACTTCTAAAAAACCTTTGTGTTAACTTTCTTTCATTCATTCTTTGTCTGGGAGGTTGTCTACCTCCCAGACTACATGGCAGTCAGGTGCACTGCTGTTCCCTCTTTCTCTTTTCTTTTCCTACGTACGAGAGGCTTGTCCTCAGGTGAACTTTTGTTGGGCCTAGTCCATCAAAAGGAGGACAGTAAAAGTTCGCCTCAATAGAAGAAAATAAGACACAAATTTTAACACATAGGTAAAGTTCGGAGGGGGCTTAATTAAATTAAATTAATTTAATTAAAATTATGGCAAAAAATTAACCAAACATGCCTAGTCAAGTACGTAGAATATCAAAATTCCCATTTTAAGTCTTTGTAACTTACGTAGATTGCGTAAAAGTTGGAAACAAAAGCCAAAATTCGTTATATTTCCACTTTGGTTACGCTTATATGTTAACCAAAATTTCGCAAAGTTTTGCAGAATTTCAGCACCCAAAATCCATCAAAAAAGGGTCAGTTGGGGGGCAATAATTTCCAAATCTCATTAATTTCAGCCCTTAATGGCCCAGCTGGCTCAACCAGCCGCTGCTGGCCCTGTCTAAAAGATAGCAAGCTTCTAGAAAGTTCTAGAACTTTCTTGAAGCTTTAGGCTAAAATGAAAGAGAAATTCCGCCCCCAGTTCGCTAATAACCTGTCACCGAGCTGTCAGCAAAACTGTCAGCTCGGTCCCCAAAATTTTAAACTCTTCAGTGTTCGTTTAGCAGTGGCCGAGAGCGGCCTGATTTTTACTCCCTTTCCCCAGTGTGTGTTACTTCTCGGACCACAGGTGTGGTACGGGAATATAGTAACACACACTCCCCCATAGGACGCATTAGGACTTTTCTGGCCCAGAAAGGCCAGAAAAGGGTTGAGCTCACACACGAACACTTCAACTTGAGGAGCCGCATGGGTTTTTTATGCCCGGCTCAGGTCAATTGCCTAGGACAAAAATACTAGGATTTCTTTTTGGCCATTTGGTCCTTTTTATGCAACTTTCGGCCTTTGGGCCTTGTATTTATTTTTTATTTATTATGGTATTTTCAGGCCTTGATGGCCAATCTTTTATGGAATTTTTGGGCCAGTAAGCCCCAATTTTTACAGCAAATTCTTGGGCCCAAGGCCAATTTTTAGTTCCATAGCATGTTGGGCCTCCGGGCCAGTTTTATTTTACCTTTTATTTTATTATTTGATTAATTCAAAAATTACAGGACAGCTCATGTAAACCCCTCCTGTGCGATGGAGGTCTTGAGATGTGTCCCTTTTCTCTTTTCTTTCTTTTTTCGCTTTGATTCCATTTTTACCAACCAAGCCACGGCCTTTATGGCCAAATTATTCTCTTTATTTGTCACTTTTGGGGTTATTTTTGTAGCTTTTATGGGATTATGAGTGGGACCCCAAACCCCTAATTCTGAGTTAGAGAGCCCCTTAACTACGGCTCTGAGATTATTAAGCTAGTTAGTAGAGTTAATTTCCCCACAGCCGGCAACTAGGAGTTGCCGGCCATATTTTGTCACGGAAATGCCAAGTTATTCAAAAATTCCACAGTCAGTATTATGTCTTTATTTCAGCGTTAGGTCGGAATTAAAATTATTAGGTATTAAAATTTATAGGGTATTTATTTAAATTATTACTCACTGGCTTTCGTCAAAATTCAAGTCAAACCTTTTCCAAACTTGTAAAGTTTAAGTTTTTTCCATAAAATTTCTTTTATAAGCAATTCTAAGGAATTGCAAAGCCGTAAAACTCGCGCACAACAAAGTTCAAAGTTTATAAATTTCTTGCGCATATGAGCCTAAGTTTAACTTATTAGTTAGTCTAGTCTAAGTAGCTAGATTGTTATTAATATGAGTGTTTTGTAAGTCTGAAGTGTGAATGTTTTGTAGGTCTGAAGTGCGAATGTTCTGTGAGATTGAAATGTGAATGTTTTGCAAGACTGAAGCGTGAATGTGTTATAAAACTTAGATGTGAATGTGTCCCTAAAAAGTACCTAAGGCGGTTATTCGGGTAAACCCCTCATGGAGCGTGAGGTTCCGAAATTAACCAAGTTTCAAGGATGTTTGGTTGAATGGTTGTAGAAGGTTTTGATTTGCGTGTATGCAGAATGAGTGTTATTGAATAATTGCGGCGGCAACTCACGGAAACTCCCCTTGTACGATAGGGGTTGTGAGGATTGTCAAATCAGTGTGAATGTCAGTTGAGTGAATGGTCATTGATAATGTGGTTAGCAATATTGGGATAATCCAGGATTACTAAGGGTCAAATAAGTTGTAGCAAACACTATCAATAATTGTCAAACTGTAAATTGTAATAAACTCTATATTAATAAAAGATAACGTTTTAAACAGTTCAAAATGCCAGTCAAGCCGGATTATCTTGATATATGGTAGTTTATTGGTTCTCATCTGGTGCGTGAGACCAATCCTTGTGAAATTGTCCTAAAACTCATGTATTAGGCAGGAAAATAGTATGAATGTGTATAACTGTTTGTTTGCATGCTGAATACTTGCGAATCTGAGGGATATGAGTGTGATAAACGGTGTGAATGAGTACCTACTTCAATATTAGGGTAATATGCAAATTAGGTAGTTAATCTAGTCCAGGGTCACGGGGACCCCCAGGATAAGCTAAAACTACCAGGTGGTCCTCGATTCGTCCACGTAGGTATCCTCGCAAGAAAGGAGTGGACGAATCGCAGATAAAGGACTTCGTGCTGGTCTGTTTCACCTGCCTAGAGCCGAATTTTATCCCAAAACCTGTGATATAAATTAGCTAAGTCTGTCCACTGTTTCGTATTAATTGTAGGTGTTAACTAGCTAGATCTGTGCCAGTAACTTCACCTCGAGCTAGTAATTCTTGCAGTGCATTGTAAAATAATTCATACATTTTGTCAGCCTTTAGCACAAAAACTAAAAGTTAGTTTTAATCAAGTTGCAAGAATTATGTCAAAATTGTCATTCTTGCCCTCACTTGCTCTCGTTAACGGGGCAACTAATTTGGCTGTAGTTTGTATTTTTACAAAGTATATTATCTCTACAATTCAGACCTTCTATATCAACCAGTTACTTCAAAAGGTAAACGTTTTCTGTCCAAAAATCCTCGCCAAATTGGGTTATAAGCATCAAATCGTATTTGTTTGTCAAAATGAACGAGTAACTATGGGATCTAATGGCATACACGGTGAATATTGTTACGTAGGTATTAAATAACCCAAAACCACATAAATAATAGTTAGTAATTTGTTAATACTGTGTAATTACGTAGGAATAGAGAATCACAACAAAACCATCTTCTAATAAACTTAAAAGGAATAATTTTGCAAATAAGTGTTTTTACTCTTGCTAACTCTCTATGCAGGAAACAGGTGTTTTCCTGTTGCAAAGGCTCTAACTGGTGGAAAAGCCTTAGGTCTCAAATCTAATTATGCGCAGTCCGAATATAACTGTAGAAGAATACGTTGAATCGGCTATTTCCGGCATTCCAATGCAGGAAATCGCCCAAAAATTCATATTCGGCAAAATTTTACCTATTTCAAGCTAATAACGCATAACTAGTCACATTTTGTCCCGCAAAAGCGGTTAAAGTGCGTTAATTCTGGTTTTCAACAAAAATCTTAGTCAGAATTAACTAAAGTTCTAATTTTCGTCTCTGAAAGCCGTAAAAGTGAGTAATGGTTGCCGGGTTTGATTCCCGCACTTGTATTCTGAACTAATGGGTTTTAACCCATTTGATTCAGGTTCATCGAGAGGCCAGCGTCCTGTCCTGATCAGTAGTCTGTGGAACCTGATCCGGAGAGCTTCAGTACGATTGGAATCAGTTACTAGTGAACGGAGATTGTTTTTGATTGATCAGTATACTTTGCCTGTTGGATACAGTTCGAATCATCGAAGGTACTTGGGAATTGGAATTCTATAAAGATTATAGTCGGGGACAGAGACAGTAACCTCAGCGAACCTAATCATTGGGAAAAGACTAAAACCGAGCCTAAAATTGAAATTGTTCTTGTGACCACTCTAATTTGTTGGACGAAAACTACTTAGAACCTTTCCGAGATGCACCCTGTTCTTATTTCCGTTATCATTTGTCTGGGAGCCCAGGCTCCTTGTCTGTTTCTGGCTTAGGCCAGCATTAGATCTTGCTCAGAAGAAGTCAATCGAAGACAGCGCCAAGAAGCAATATTTAAATTAATCAATTAAATTTACTTAATAATTATATTAGTAGCCATCTCCCGGTACCACCCCGCCTGGACCGACCCCTGTATTGTTTACAATCCAAACTTCCCTAACCACTCGTGAGGTTGCAGGCGTAACCTGACGGGATCACCCAACTCCATAGACCGGATCTGTTCCGAACCGACACCCTGTTAACTTTAATAATTATCTGTTACATTGAACCTGTGTTGTAGTTTGTCTGTAAAGGACGAATAGAGAGTAGAATTGAGTATAACACACACAACACGCCACACTACCTACGTGCCCAGTCATAATACCTGAAGAAGAGGACTAATAATTAGTTTCAAGCTAATCATCAACCGGTCAAACTTTAATCTAGCTAAACAATAATCCGATAATCCTTTATCCCTTTAGCATAACTCTCCCCAATCAAGGGCTGGCAACCCTGGTAAATCGAGTAATCTGTATCCCTTTGAATATTGGACTTCTAATTGTAGTTAATAATTGTTTTGAAGCCATACTGTCACCGTTGATTATAATTATATTGTCCTTAGTGACTAATAAATTAACCTTGTTGCGTGCAAATCGTAGTCTGCATTTCAGCCGCCGAAAAGAGATCCAGGTGAGATCTTTCCAGAAGTCATACAGGTAAATTGTTCAGATCTAAGTCAGATCTGAACTCAGAGTTGAAGACAAACAGTCTAATCTTAGTTTTGACCTGTTGCGTCAGAACCTTCCTATCCACACTCCAGGTGCGATTGGATAGAGCCGAACCCGTCTTACCTAAACGAACTCACATTAGCACCCCTAATAGGTTGGCTGTAGAGATCCCCGATTTTGGCAAACCGGGAATTTCGGGAATCTGGTACATAAGTTTGTCTATTTAGGCAAACGCGCTAACCTTCCATGTAAGTGAACTCCTAACCTAAACGACCCCATTCTTGAAATCAAGCCAAGTCAATCAAGCTTCGATTTAATCTAACCTAGTTCATTACACGGTAAATAGGAATTTTGGAGCCCCCAGTGAGGACTAATCCTGCGAAGACAATCCTGTTGAAGAACCCTGCCAGTGAGGAATAATCACGACCCAACGATTCCATCATTAAGATCAAGAGAGGATCAACGTTAATCTTATCAAGGAATCAGCTGAGACCCTACCGATCAGTCCCAGAAGAAAATATGGATCAATTCAATCCCGCTGATGAAGATGGAAATGGACCCCCTAACATGGGCCCACAACATGGACCCCCTGGTCCTCCAGGAGCACCTCCTCCCTTCAACCCGCAGATGCCACAATTGGTATTTCCCCAAGCGCCTATGATGCCAAATGGGAATATTGAAGATCTGTTAGGCCAACTTCGTGATAGCATTCAAAATCAGGCCATAGCTGCTTCCTACTGAGACATGCCTACTTATTCTGGAAAAGATCACGAAAACTTTGACTATCACCTCGTCAATTACGAGAGATTCAGCCAGCGACTCAATCTGGACGATTATCAGAAAGTCATGAATATCTCGTCAACTCTCAGAGGCAGAGTTGCGGAGATTTTCAAGTGCATGCCCAGAGGCCCCATGCAACAGAACGACTGGGAAGCCTCTGTCCGAGCCCTCAGAGAAGTCATGATCCCTCCTATGACAGATATGCACGCCACAGCTAAGCTGTTCAGCATCAGACAGATGCCACATGAGTCTGTCGCGGATTTCTCTCTCCGACTACAGAAATATACCCGGATTGCTTGGGAAGACAGAGGAGATCCTGATATGCTGGAGGACATCAAACTGAAAACCTTTCTCATTGGACTGCGGAATGAATTCAAGCCGTATGTTCCAATGGATACTGCAGATTATTCTCAGGCCTTCAAAAAGGCTCGAGAAGCAGAAGGTGTCTACCCCGGAGAAGGAACCCCTGCCTTTCTGGAAGTGGATCCGGAAGCGGCTGTCTCGAGCGCAAATCTCACTGGTCCCGCCCTTCTAAACACCATGAACTCCCTGGTCCAGAGCACAGCCGTGCTTGCCAATGAGATAAAAGAAATCAAAATTTCCTCCCCTGAACAGTCAAAATCTGCCTCTCCTCCCCGAAGAGGAAATGATAAAATCCCATTCCCTAATGATTTCAGATGTTTCAACTGCGGAAGAGCCGGACACTCAAAGCGAGAATGCAGATCACCCGGAGGTGGAGCCTACAGACCCAGAAATGATTATCCAGGTCCTCCGCGTAACAGCTACAACAACAACAACAATGGTAATAATGGAAATCCCAACAATTATCGGCCTAGCAATGGACAGGCCAGATATCAACAAAATGAAAATGGAATGAATCGGAACTATAATGACCGATATCCACCCCGAAGCGGACCCTCAGGACAGCAACAACAGTACCCTCAGCCCAGACCTCAGGGGAGCAGAAATGATGGACGAAATGCTGCTGAAGCTGTTCACGCTCCATATGGATCTAGGTTTGCTGATGTGGGTCAACAGAGGAATGTTCCCTCCATGATTCAAGTCATTGGAGCCGAATCAGAGAGGAAAACTGCTTATTTCCCGCCTGAAAATTCCAGCCTGCCCACTCAGATTCTTCAACTGGAACAAGAAATCAAGGATCTGGGAGGCCAATATATATCTATCCCTCCCTATGTTAAGGTTGAACAGCCGAAGGAGAAATCCACTTATACTCTGAATGCAGAGAAAGATTCCGCAGATCCGGAGACCGAGCGACTAAACTGTGAATTGTACTCTTTACCTATGTATCAGAAACCTATGTCCGTCACCTACCCCCGAACTCATCGGATGGAAGAACCTCAAACCATAGAGTATGGCTACCCCTCCCACGTGAAACAGAGACTTTCACAGGATTCATCCTCCACTTCCTCTCCCACTGAAGAGAACCCAGAAAAAGAAAACTCCCCGGGACAATCAACCAATGAGACCATCCAAGGAACTCGGATACCGACAAAAAGATTCTTCGGACCTTATGATGAAGAACGGGCAAGGAACCAAACACGAGGACGGTCATTGGGACGCGGACGAGGATTGAGAAGAAGCTCCCGATGTCATGATTTCACCCAAACCTATCCTGCCCCCCAGGTTTCAGTCAGTTGCTCCCTCAGACGTTTTGGCTATTGGATTGGGAGAAGCAGTGCGAGAATTCAGAGTACAGCTCGGGCTGTCACCCACTCCACAAATTGGGCCTATCCTCAGTCATCAGGATAATGGAATCGTCTCTCTCTATCCCAACCCAACTCCTACAGGTCCGAAGTCAAACTCCAACATTGATATGCC
Source organism: Trissonchulus latispiculum (assembly GCA_030248195.1). Lineage (NCBI taxonomy): Eukaryota > Metazoa > Nematoda > Enoplea > Enoplida > Ironidae > Trissonchulus > Trissonchulus latispiculum. Next base: position 52,390 of record JASAND010008363.1, read on the forward strand.
TACAGTGATGCAAAGTGCACGAAAGGTTCTCGGGCACGGCAGTATGACAATGGTTCTGCTGCATGCTCCCTTGGTTTCCGAAAAGGAATTGATGGAGCAAAAGAAGCAAGTAGGCCAGAATCAAAAGGAACAGGACCAGAAACCACAGATTCAGTGCCCAGTTATCAGCCGACCAAGACAAGTATGTCACCCTGAAATTACTCCCATTGATATGGGCCCAGTCGTGAAATTTGCCCGAAGAGTTCTGGACCGATTTGGAGAGATGCTCACTGAAGAAGAACTCCTGCAAGCCCTAGATCCCAGTATTTTCATGACTCAAAATGGGTCACATTCCCCGGTCAAGATGGAATACCAGATCAGTGACCTTATCAAACACCCTGAACGAGGAAGATTCAAGATCATTGATCAAGAAGCTATTTATGAGGTCAGCAGAAGGATCCTGAAAAGACTTGGGAGACCAGTATCCGACGAAGAATTCTACTGTTGTCTCGATAGTGATATATTGGAAGCTCCTGAAGAATCACCCCATGCGGGAAGGTTGGATCTCTGGGTTGAAAACCTCCTCAGCACATCTATACCCCTGACCTGGAGACTAATGCAAGCCAATAAAGAAAATGTGGATCCCTTGTCTCTTGTCAAGCCAGACAATTCGTTGCAAGAGAAACCAATCATCAATGATTTAATGGACAGTTTGGAGGAATCCTCCACTTCGGACATTTCAGAGGATTCAGCTGAGGAACTAGGAGATGCTGTACGGAACTCCGAAACCGGGAAGTCCGAGTAAACCTAAATGCTGTGGAGCCTACTGTTATAAAGACCAGAAAGAACAGGAAGAGCAAAAAGAAAAAGAAGAAGGTCATCAAAAAGATAAAGAAAACTATTGGAGAAGTCTTAATTCCTGAGTCTGATTTGTGTCCCCAAGACATCAAGTTTCTCCGTAGACTCTTGAAAGCTGTCTGGAGTAAGGAAAGAAAGCGTGCCCAAAAGGAAGAACGTCGTATATGGCAGATGAAGAGAGAAAGGGAACGATGCTGGGAATCATACCAGCAATTCTTGCTCGCCCGAGCCCGAATGGAAGCCCTTCATCCCGTCAGAAGAACGACCGATCCCCCTATAGTACCCAAAAGAAGAACTCCCACACCAACCCGAAAAAATAATCCCAGATCAAGTTCCGTTCCCACAGCCGTACGACTACCAAAGGAAAAGACGGATCTATCTCCCCCCAGGGATGAACATAACGAACTCCCTATGCCTAAGCCACCTAATAAAATGAAAGGTTCACTTTCACTACCTTTTCCCATCTTAATAATGTGGATTGCCTTTGGCCTGATGATAGCCATGTTAGTCCCCTGTATCCAAGCACAGGAAAGTGAAGACTACTTCACTCAAAAGGCTAGAGCCATGAACACCATGGTATCCACCAAATGGGGATTAGCCCTATCCCCTAAAGGATTAATGGCAACATACACCAAAACAGAATATGTCCCAATTCTGATTCACATGAAGGTGCCCAAACCCGCACAACTTAAAAAGATGCAAGCTTGGGTATTTTTCTGCTCTCTCTGTGGAGGAGAGCCCTCTTCCGTTCCAAAAAACCTTCAGGAACAATGTAAAAAATGCGACACTCCTCGGAATCGAGCGAACGAACTACTTGCTGACTGCCCTCATGAACCTCATTTAACTGGACTGATTAGAAATTTAACGGAAGAGTATCATGAGATGTATGGTGGAATACCCAACACCAGGTATTATTCATCTGTAATGAAGATTATCTGTGACAAAAGCACTATCCTGTGTAACACCTCGAAACCTAAATACCAGGAATATAATGAATCTCTATACGCAGATCACGGATTCCAGCACGTACAATCCAAATTCTCTCTCCAGAGATCTAAGCGAGCCATCGGTACCATCATTGGTATAGTTGGACTTGGTATGTCCATATCCAATACTGTTAATTTGGGATCTATAAAAGATAAGGTCAATGCCATCATTGAAGCAACTCAGAAACTGGATGAACAGGTGATCGCTCATACCGAAGCCTTGGAGAAGTTAGTTGAAACGAATGAACAAGTCTACTCTTTCATGCATTACTCACTACAAGAATTGGTTGGATTGACAAATTCTGCACGATGTGAAGCCTTAACCATGAGTACTCAGGTGCAGTATTCTTTGATTGTGTCCAACTTTGGACACTCCCTCAAGCACAATATTGATAGCGTCATGGCCGCTGGATTGGACGGACGGATTTCTCCTAGCCTTATCAACTACAAGATCATCCGTGACATAGTGAATGGACATGCCCAACTTAATCAGACTATTCTGAGGGACGAACCTAGCCTGATTTACAGATTTGGGAAGATCTATCCTGTACGAATGGACATCAGAAAACTACTTTTTGGGTTTATTATGGAAATACCCACTCCCACACGAGAGGATGTGGCACCCATTTATGAGGTCAGTAATGTTGGATATAATGATCCCTCAAATCATGCCAAAATTAAACAAACAAATTGTTTATGTATAAATCCCCAATTGTCATTCTCCACATGATAACAAGAAAATCGTATAAAAAGAAATATAAATAGGAAAATAACATAAAAATATGAACAAGTGGGCAAAAGTTAACAATTTTGTATAAAGTTTGGTTTAGAAGATTTAGTAGAATTTTCATCATGAAATATGTAAGGGAGTATAAATATTGTTGTATGTGCATGTAATTGTGAGTAAGCCTAGTCAAAAAGTGTAAACCACAGTTGCCAATAGCAAGCCATGCCCTTCCTTCCCGTCTCACACAAGTACTGATTATGTAAATGTTGCATTATAATTCTTAATCTTATTATCAAGTATGTTTAATTAGTTGTTTATAATGTTTATCTGTGATATTATTCCCTATATATATGTATATTTATTATGTAATCACACATACACGATTTTTGGGTTCACCTCTGGAAAATGTGAATGGTCCTTGCCCCAATTATCTAATTGGACTAAGAAATTGGTATTTCTTACTAAGCTAAAGTCTGTGGCACTTCATAGCTTAAATGCTCATTAAGAAATAGGTATTTCTTAATGAGCAAAACGTCGTAAATTGAGGAATGATTGTTATGGTTCGACAATTGTTCCTATGTATTCTTCTTTCATTCTAGATGAATAACATCAGTGCTGCTGTGGTCCATCAGAACTCCCTCGAACAGCTGAGGAGATTGTCCCTTTTTCAACTTCCCTACCATCCTGATAGTCCCGGGCATTACATCTACTTCAGGAGTAATGCCCCCGAACATAAGAAGTTGTCAAACTTCGCCAAAGTTGAAGGTCGCGATGCCAAGGGCGATCCCAGTGTGATTCGCCACTGGAACAAGGCCGCTTTCACGGCCGAAAACCTCTACCAGGCGATCCTCGCCTTCCTCACAGGATCTTTCTCGACCGCCTACAAGATCCTGAAAATCGAACCTCCCCAGGAGGCCAAACGGTTGGCCAATGAGGATGTGCAGCTTAGCCGCCTCCTCATGAATCCAAATCATCACTACCCATTCAAAACTCTGATAATGGGTGCCGTGCTCTTTGCCAAACTGTCCCTCCCCCAGTTCAAGGAAGAACTGTTGGCAACTAGAGATAGTAGCCTCATGGAGGCGACCAGAAATCGTTTCTGGGGTATCCATCAGGAACTCTTGGACCTTCGCCTCAGAGAGATGGAGGTGTCTAAGAAGACCCTCGATCAGGAGGCTTCTGATCACTGTGCCTCCCATCAGGCCGCCAACATGCTCGGCCAATTGCTGGAATTCTTCAGGGTCTATCTGAAGGACCCTGAAGGTATCTATACCGTGCGCCCCCGAGTGGCTGTGATTGGAGGATGCGCCCTCCAAATCCCCAAGTCTTGGCCCTCCTCAGGGAAATTGCCGGAACGTCAGAACCGCTGATGTTCCCCATCGCCAAGGCCACCCCCGTCCGCTGTCTTCGGGTGGCTCTGGCCATCCGTTCCCCACTGCTTACCCGAATCGTGGTGCTCCCGGAGATTGACGCTACCATCCACAGATCTCCCAACGACCTCTACCGGGACGAGGCCATGCGACTCCATCAGGAGTTCAAGGACGTCGCACCCTACATGGAGTCTGTGCCCATGATTCGGGCCTTGCCAACATTGGCCTATGTTCCGGATTCAGTCGACCCGGTAAAGACCATGAAGAAAGATCCTGCCTGGGCCGGATTGGTGTGGGGATTCTACACGTTCCGTGACGATGGCATCCACTTCCGGCCCCAGGATCCCTTAGCCATTCCTACCGGGCATACCTGTGCCCTTCCCCACTGTTCCAATCAGAGGTTTCATCAGTCCTGGACGGCCACGTCCCTGAAGCGGGTCCCTCTATCCGTTTACCTCAGTAAACGGCCCCACAAGGACTCGCCCATCTACCGGCCCCGCCATCCGGAATCCAAGCCCACCGGCTCCTCAAAGCCAAAGGAGCCCCAGAGAAAGGTCCCTGATCCCCCCAAGAGAAAGAACTCTCACCCCTTCCCAGAGAAGAGGTCACCCTCCGTCCCATCGTTAATGTCCCTCTCCCTGCATGACCGCCCTCGATCCTATGGACCGCCCTCAAAGAAGCCCAGACGCCGCTGAACTATTGCCTACGACTGTGATTTGTACTGTGTTTTGTTTGTGAAATTGTTATGTACAGATATTTGTCTTGTTTTTTTGCATATTGTATATGGGACATGTATCTAATAACTATTTCTTCTAGCTAATTTTGGAAATGATACATTTTTTGAGGAGTTCAATTCCCTAACTGCTCCAAATTCCCACTTACAAAAGTAATGCGTCTAATGGACCTCGACTGGGTACGTCAGGCTAGACTGCATAACACACACAAATCCAATATTAGAATTCATTAATCTGTGGCATTAGTGTTTTCTACTTTCAGAATGGCAAACCAGGAAAATGATCCGCCCCCCAATACCTATGAACCTACAGAACCGCCCCAACGGAATCGCGTCAGAGAAGCCCTAATGGAATGGGGCATCTATTCCGTCTCAACAGATCCCTCTCCAACCATCAGACACAGAGCCCCAGTTCCCACCGAAGTGCCAAGTCCCCAACCTACCCAGCCATATCTTTGCTACAGGCCCACAACCTGTACACCCTCATCCGATGGTCAGGCACTCTGCCCCCAATGCGGAGTCCACTTCGCGAAACCAGGCCAGAAGCGGAGTGCAACCCGTTGTCCAGTCAAGGTGTCTCATTGGCTAGGCACCTACACAGTCCTCAAGAATTTGATCCCCATCATGAACCGAAGACCTATGGAGCTGAACGTCTTCTAGAGATGTTTCCCAAGGAAGACAAGTACCCGGTTGCAATGCAATACCCGGGTCATAAGGCCAAATTTGATGATACTGGCCTCCGTCTCAGAAAGGCCCAAATCGAGGCGGATAATGCTGTCAGTATCCATCCTGACACGACAGTTCAGGACCATATCCAGGCCGCCTTCCGCATTTTCTCGCCCAATACCTATAAGGCGGACGACACTCCGGGGGACAGAGCCCTCTACGCTGTCTCTTTGGAGAATCTGCGAACGGAAATCCTGCAGATAGTTAACAATCCGGAGATTCCGAACCCACGCCCTATTACCCCCCACCGCCGTTTGGGCCGGAGCCCAACTACCCCACCATGATCAATGAGACCCGCCCCTACCCTCCCATCACACCCCCCAAGTCCCCAAACCAGGATTTTTCAGCGGAGGAGGATTGGGATGAAGATGTTGAGGAGATTGCACCTGGAGAAAGATCCTGCCTGGGCCGGATTGGTGTGGGGATTCTACGCGTTCCGTGACGATGGCATCCACTTCCGGCCCCAGGATCCCTTAGCCATTCCTACCGGGCATACCTGTGCCCTTCCCCTCTGTTCCAATCAGAGGCTTCATCAGCCCTGGACGGCCACGTCCCTGAAGCGGGTCCCTCTATCCGTTTACCTCAGTAAACGGCCCCCACAAGAACTCGCCCATCTACCGGCCCCGCCATCCGGAATCCAAGCCCACCGGCTCCTCAAAGCCAAAGGAGCCCCAGAGAAAGGTCCCTGATCCCCCCAAGAGAAAGAACTCTCACTCCTTCCCAGAGAAGAGGTCACCCTCCGTCCCATCGTTAATGTCCCTCTCCCTGCATGACCGTCCTCGATCCTATGGACCGCCCTCAAAGAAGCCCAGACGCCGCTGAACTATTGCCTACGACTGTGATTTGTACTGTGTTTTGTTTGTGAAATTGTTATGTACAGATATTTGTCTTGTCTTTTTGCATATTGTATATGGGACATGTATCTAATAGCTATTTCTTCTAGCTAATTTTGGAAATGATACATTTTTTGAGGAGTTCAATTCCCTAACTGCTCCAAATTCCCACTTACAAAAGTAATGCGTCTAATGGACCTCGACTGGGTACGTCAGGCTAGACTGCATAACACACACAAATCCAATATTAGAATTCATTAATCTGTGGCATTAGTGTTTTCTACTTTCAGAATGGCAAACCAGGAAAATGATCCGCCCCCCAATACCTATGAACCTACAGAACCGCCCCAACGGAATCGCGTCAGAGAAGCCCTAATGGAATGGGGCATCTATTCCGTCTCAACAGATCCCTCTCCAACCATCAGACAAAGAGCCCCAGTTCCCACCGAAGTGCCAAGTCCCCAACCTACCCAGCCATATCTTTGCTACAGGCCCACAACCTGTACACCCTCATCCGATGGTCAGGCACTCTGCCCCCAATGCGGAGTCCACTTCGCGAAACCAGGCCAGAAGCGGAGTGCAACCCGTTGTCCAGTCAAGGTGTCTCATTGGCTAGGCACCTACACAGTCCTCAAGAATTTGATCCCCATCATGAACCGAAGACCTATGGAGCTGAACGTCTTCTAGAGATGATTCCCAAGGAAGACAAGTACCCGGTTGCAATGCAATACCCGGGTCATAAGGCCAAATTTGATGATACTGGCCTCCGTCTCAGAAAGGCCCAAATCGAGGCGGATAATGCTGTCAGTATCCATCCTGACACGACAGTTCAGGACCATATCCAGGCCGCCTTCCGCATTTTCTCGCCCAATACCTATAAGGCGGACGACACTCCGGGGGACAGAGCCCTCTACGCTGTCTCTTTGGAGAATCTGCGAACGGAAATCCTGCAGATAGTTAACAATCCGGAGATTCCGAACCCACAGCCCTATTACCCCCCACCGCCGTTTGGGCCGGAGCCCAACTACCCCACCATGATCAATGAGACCCGCCCCTACCCTCCCATCACACCCCCCAAGTCCCCAAACCAGGATTTTTCAGCGGAGGAGGATTGGGATGAAGATGTTGAGGAGATTGCACCTGCACCAGAAACCGAAGCCGAAGAGAACACCGAAACTGAGTCCCCCGACCCTGAATCCCTCCCGGAATCCTTAGTCGACAGTCTGGATCCACTCCCCCCGCCTGGTATGGCACCTCCCCTAGTGCCCGATGATTGGCGACATGATATCCCCAACTACGTCATCCGGGAAATCCAAGCCCTGCGAAGCTGCCAGGAAGCCGAGATCATTCCAGCCAGAGAATACTGGCGTCAACTTGAGGAGCTGCGGCTTCTTTGCAGAGCCAACGAACCAGAAAGGGAGCCCGAACCTATCAACTCCCCACCGGATACCCTCCCTTGCGCCTGCCTTGACTGTGATCCTCCCATCCTGGAGGAACAGATGGAAGATTATCTGCGATGGCTCACGGAATCCCCCGAGCCTTTCTACTATGAGGAGAAAGACTACACCCCTCCTCGCTGGAGCAGTTAGACTCGTTTGTAAAATAAAGGATTGTGGTTAAAAAACGCTCAAAAATAACATAAAAAATACTATTTTGTGAAAATACAAAAAAAATTCGAAACGCATATAGAAACAAAAATAGTGATGTATACTTTTGTTGTATATATATTATTTCTGTGAAGCTTGTAGTTGATTGGATAACTGTCTGTTTCGAATAATTCAAAAAAAGAACCAAAAATAGTGTGCGAATATTTGTATAGGAAGTTTCGTAATTCTAACAAAAGACTTTAATACAATTGTATTGGTCCTGTAAAGAATAGCTAATTGTATTTCTTTTACTTATTTCATTTTGTGTCTGTATTTTGTTTATTACGATACTGTTTGGGTTATTATCATAATTGTAATATTGAGAATCTTGTGTGAGTACTGTGTGAAGGGAAGTAAGGCTGGCTAAGAGGAAAAGCTGTCAAAATCAAACGACATTATTTTGTAATCATCCTGTTTATTCCCGAGTCTAGAATATTAACTACTTATTTTTATTTGGAACGTTTAAGTTACTTAGTTAAGTGTGTTCTGTGGATAGCCTAAGTATAGCTGTACATGTTATGTTGTTATTTGTTTGCCTCAGTATCTATAATGATTAGTTGCATTATTGTACAGGATTATCATTGGTTGGTTATTGGTTATTGTATTATTTGACGTTATGTGCTTGAGACAGTCCTAGAAAGAGTCGGAACGATTCGCCCATTGTGTAGTTGAAAAGATTCGAGAATGTTAAAAGGGGAAGTATAATTTTTATTGTAAAGATTAATGGTAGAAGATTAGATGTGATGTACCGAATTTTAATATGCTAACCAGAAGTGTTCAGTTATATGTTGGTAATTACGTATCTGTGCTGTATCCTATTGGTTATCCCCAAACGTAAAAGCTGATGAGTTAAAAAGAATGAGGAATTTTTGAGATGAATTATTTTGGGACAGTCCCGTGGTTAATGCTCATCCCGTAACGATAAATATTGATGTGAGTCTTGTACTGAATACGGATATGATTTTTGCACTGATGCAACGAACTGTAATAACGTGAGACGGGAACAGTAAATGGATAGCCAATATTTTTAATTTTCTATACTACTAACCATACATTAACATAGGGTCGGGTCTTGGGGGGGCTTGTCCCCAAAAAATTTTCTGGGGGCTTGTACCTTGAACAAAAATTTTCGGGGGGGCTTGTACCTCAAGAAAAAATTCGCAAAATTTTTTGAAAAATTTACGCTAATTTTATTAAAATTTGCAAAAAATCTTCAATTTTTGGACAAAATTTCAAAATTTTGCCCGATTTTCCCGAAAAATTAAACATTTTAGCTAAAAAATTCCGGCGCAGCCGGAAATTTTTTGAAATTTTACTGTAAAAACTAATTTTTTCCGGCTGTTTTCGGTTACCCCTTGGCCATTTTTTTGTTATCCCTTGTCTCCGACGGCGTACCTTGTCCGGGTTGGGGGGGCTTGGACCCCCCCCCCCCCAGACCCCCCCGCGTTAACCTATGCTACTAACCTAGAAAAGGAGACGAGATTAGGGAGGCACTGGCCCATTGAAGGCCGACCCCTAATGAATGCTGTAATATAAGCGAGGTGTGCTTATCAATTCCCCATGCTGAAATATAAGCCAGGTGCGCTTATGAACCCAAATTCCTACCGACACAGAACCAGGTGCGTTCAGCTTAATTTGAACTGAACAAGAAAATGTAAATTAGTTTTAAGTTTTGAAGGTTATGGTGGTTGCGGAACGGATCCATAGTAGATCGACCCACCTGAAAAGAATATGCAAATTAGTTTACGTTTCGAAGGTTATGGTGGTTGCGGAACGGATCCATAGTAGATCGACCCCACCTGAAAAGAATATGCAGATTAGTTTATGTTTCAAAGGTTATGGTGGTTGCGGAACGGATCCATAGTAGATCGACCCCACCTACAAGAGAAAGAAGAGGAAGAAGTAATAATTTAAAATGTGAAGCAAACATAATAGACGAATGTAATTGGTAAGCCCTAAAAGGCAAGTATAATATAATATAAAAATAGTCTGAAAAAAGGAATAATGATATGAACTGGGATATACGTCAAGCACGAAACACAGCACATATAGAATACTCTTTATTGGTCTTAATTTTGCCTAATAGAAGAATTGTTATACAGAATGATTGTTAGTAACTATGGATTAGAAGTGATAGTTAATTGTTATGATGTATGATTGATAATGTTATGAAGGAAATGAGTTTCGGTTTATTCCCCCTAGTAGAAATCCCATCCATTTTTCTTGTGGAGGTTGTAATGGAATGACTTAGATCTTGTGCTCAAAAGTGGCTAAAAAGTTAGTTTCTAATTGGTCATCGTTCCTAAAGAAGTTCTAATTAAAATTTATAGGGTATTTTAAAGCCAACTCTTAAAATATGAGTCTTTGTTGCCTTAAGCTAGTTAGTAGAGTTAATTTCCCCACAGCCGGCAACTAGGAGTTGCCGGCCATATTTTGTCACGGAAATGCCAAGTTATTCAAAAATTCCACAGTCAGTATTATGTCTTTATTTCAGCGTTAGGTCGGAGTTAAAATTATTAGGTATTAAAATTTATAGGGTATTTTAAAGCCAACTCTTAAAATATGAGTCTTTGTTGCCTTAATTTAATTAATTATTAAGCAGTCGTTTAAGAGGAATGGCCGGCTTCCTCAGTTTTCGTAGTATTAATTAATTTCGTATTTGATTTAATCGACCGTTCTTTGTTGTTAGTAATAATTGCTTAGCAATTATTACTCACTGGCTTTCGTCAAAATTCAAGTCAAACCTTTTCCAAACTTGTAAAGTTTAAGTTTTTTCCATAAAATTTCTTTTATAAGCAATTCTAAGGAATTGCAAAGCCGTAAAACTCGCGCACAACAAAGTTCAAAGTTTATAAATTTCTTGCGCATATGAGCCTAAGTTTAACTTATTAGTTAGTCTAGTCTAAGTAGCTAGATTGTTATTAATATGAGTGTTTTGTAAGTCTGAAGTGTGAATGTTTTGTAGGTCTGAAGTGCGAATGTTCTGTGAGATTGAAATGTGAATGTTTTGCAAGACTGAAGCGTGAATGTGTTATAAAACTTAGATGTGAATGTGTCCCTAAAAAGTACCTAAGGCGGTTATTCGGGTAAACCCCTCATGGAGCGTGAGGTTCCGAAATTAACCAAGTTTCAAGGATGTTTGGTTGAATGGTTGTAGAATGTTTTGATTTGCGTGTATGCAGAATGAGTGTTTTTGAATAATTGCGGCGGCAACTCACGGAAACTCCCCTTGTACGATAGGGGTTGTGAGGATTGTCAAATCAGTGTGAATGTCAGTTGAGTGAATGGTCATTGATAATGTAGTTAGCAATATTGGTATAATCCAGGATTACTAAGGGTCAAATAAGTTGTAGCAAACACTATCAATAATTGTCAAACTGTAAATTGTAATAAACTCTTTATTAATAAAAGATAACGTTTTAAACAGTTCAAAATGCCAGTCAAGCCGGATTATCTTGATATATGGTAATTTATCGGTTCTCATCTGGTGCGTGAGACCAATCCTTGTGAAATTGTCCTAAAACTCATGTATTAGGCAGGAAAATAGTATGAATGTGTATAAATGTTTGTTTGCATGCTGAATACTTGCGAATCTCAGGGATATGAGTGTGATAAACGGTGTGAATGAGTACCTACTTCAATATTAGGGTAATATGCAAATTAGGTAGTTAATCTAGTCCAGGGTCACGGGGACCCCCAGGATAAGCTAAAACTACCAGGTGGTCCTCGATTCGTCCACGTAGGTATCCTCGCAAGAAAGGAGTGGACGAATCGCAGATAAAGGACTTCGGGCTGGTCTGTTTCACCTGCCTAGAGCCGAATTTTGTCCCAAAACCTGTGATTTAAATTAGCTAAGTCTGTCCACTGTTTCGTATTAATTGTAGGTGTTAACTAGCTAGATCTGTGCCAGTAACTTCACCTCGAGCTAGTAATTCTTGCAGTGCATTGTAAAATAACTCATACATTTTGTCAGCCTTTAGCACAAAAAGTAAAAGTTAGTTTTAATCAAGTTGCAAGAATTATGTCAAAATTGTCATTCTTGCCCTCACTTGTTCTCGTTAACGGGGCAAATAATTTGGCTGTAGTTTGTATTTTTACAAAGTATATTATCTCTACAATTCAGACCTTCTATATCAACCAGTTACTTCAAAAGGTAAACGTTTTCTGTCCAAAAATCCTCGCCAAATTGGGTTATAAGCATCAAATCGTATTTGTTTGTCAAAATGAACGAGTAACTATGGGATCTAATGGCATACACGGTGAATATTGTTACGTAGGTATTAAATAACCCAAAACCACATAAATAATAGTTAGTAATTTGTTAATACTGTGTAATTACGTAGGAATAGAGAATCACAACAAAACCATCTTCTAATAAACTTAAAAGGAATAATTTTGCAAATAAGTGTTTTTACTCTTGCTAACTCTCTATGCAGGAAACAGGTGCTTTCCTGTTGCAAAGGCTCTAACTGGTGGAAAAGCCTTAGGTCTCAAATCTAATTATGCGCAGTCCGAATATAACTGAAGAAGAATACGTTGAATCGGCTATTTCCAGCATTCCAATGCAGGAAATCGCCCAAAAATTCATATTCGGCAAAATTTTACCTATTTCAAGCTAATAACGCATAACTAGTCACATTTTGTCCCGCAAAAGCGGTTAAAGTGCGTTAATTCTGGTTTTCAACAAAATTCTTAGTCAGAATTAACTAAAGTTCTAATTTTCGTCTCCGAAAGCCGTAAAAGTGAGTAATGGTTGCCGGGTTTGATTCCCGCACTTGTATTCTGAACTAATGGGTTTTAACCCATTTGATTCAGGTTCATCGAGAGGTCAGCGTCCTGTCCTGATCAGTAATCTGTGGAACCTGATCCGGAGAGCTTCAGTACGATTGGAATCAGTTACTAGTGAACGGAGATTGTTTTTGATTGATCAGTAGACTTTGCCTGTTGGATACAGTTCGAATCATCGAAGGTACTTGGGAATTGGAATTCTATAAAGATTATAGTCGGGGACAGAGACAGTAACCTCAGCGAACCTAATTATTGGGAAACGACTAAAACCGAGCCTAAAATTGAAATTGTTCTTGTGACCACTCTAATTTGTTGGACGAAAACTACTTAGAACCTTTCCGAGATGCACCCTGTTCTTATTTCCGTTATCATTTGTCTGGGAGCCCAGGCTCCCAGTCTGTTTCTGGCGTAGGCCAGCATTAGATCTTGCTCAGAAGAAGTCAATCGAAGACAGCGCCAAGAAGCAATATTTAAATTAATCAATTAAATTTACTTAATAGCCATCTCCCGGTGCCACCCGCCTGGACCGACCCCTGTATTGTTTACAATCCAAACTTCCCTAACCACTCGTGAGGTTGCAGGCGTAACCTGACGGGATCACCTAACTCCATAGACCGGATCTGTTCCGAACCGACACCCTGTTAACTTTAATAATTATCTGTTACATTGAACCTGTGTTGTAGTTTGTCTGTAAAGGACGAATAGAGAGTAGAATTGAGTATAACACACACAACACGCCACACTACCTAACGTGCCCAGTCATAATACCTGAAGAAGAGGACTAATAATTAGTTTCAAGCTAATCATCAACCGGTCAAACTTTAATCTAGCTAAACTATAATCCGATAATCCTTTATCCCTTTAGCATAACTCTCCCCAATCAAGGGCTGGCAACTCTGGTAAATCGAGTAATCTGTATCCCTTTGAATGTTGTACTTCTAATTGTAGTTAATAATTGTTTTGAAGCCATACTGTCACCGTTGATTATAATTATATTGTCCTTAGTAACTAATAAATTAACCTTGTTGCGTGCAAATCGTAGTCTGCATTTCAGATGCCGAAAAGAGATCCAGGTGAGATCTTTCCAGAAGTCATACAGGTAAATTGTTCAGATCTAAGTCAGATCTGAACTCAGAGTTGACGACAAACAGTCTAATCTTAGTTTTGACCTGTTGCGTCAGAACCTTCCTATCCACACTCCAGGTGCGATTCTATAGAGCCGAACCCGTCTTACCTAAACGAACTCACATTAGCACCCCTAATAGGTTGGCTGTAGAGATCCCCGATTTTGGCAAACCACCTTTCGGGAATCTGGTACATAAGTTTGTCTATTTAGGCAAACGCGCTAACCTTCCGTGTAAGTGAACTCCTAACCTAAACGACCCCATTCTTGAAATCAAGCCAAATCAATCAAGCTTCGATTTAATCCAACCTAGTTCATTACATATGTTACGCTTGAATTAAAAGCGGCAACAGTTGCAGAAATTTCAAAATTTAATTTGGGACTGATCTTATGTGTTTCAGAATGAGCAGATTTTTTCTCGCTCCAAAATGTTGCTCGGGCCGCCCGCTGGCTAAATTTTTTGGCCCGGCCTGGCCCGGCCCGTTTCAAAATTCGGCCCGGCCCGCCAAAAGAAAAATTCCCAAATTTTACTGAACAATGTTATTTCAAAGGCGTCAATACAGGATCTTGAGGCTAAATCATGCTGCGAAATCTTAAATTTTGCGATAAAATAACCAGGATCAGTAAATGTGTAGCTAATTTTAGTGATTTTACAAAATTTTCTAGAGTTGATCCGCCCGCTTCGGCCAGCTTCGGCCCGCAGTTTAAAAATTTCTCGGCCCGGCATGGCCCGGCCCGCTAACCAATGGAGGTCGGCCCTGGCCGACGGGCCCAAATGCTCATCTCTAGTGTCAATATGTGTGATTTGTATCCTACTTTTGTGCATGTCCATTTAAGGTGGTGATTCCCTTTGGTCACACAAACTTTACACCACTATTACTCATTCATTACTTGGAGTTAAGAAGCCATTCTTATATCAAAATGTAGCTTAACATTTTCTCTTTTTAATGCATACCACGAAACTAATGTTGCTTTTCTGAAATGTTTTTAACACATTTTAGAAGAAGTATAATTTTCCAGAATTTTTGCAGACTCAAGTAAATTTTTTCGCGAGACGTCGGTTATATCATTCGATACCTCCATCAAATAGCTGGGGACGATTTTTTATTTATTGTGAAATCGCTCTTCGTTATAGAGAAATAAGCTGAAATGTGAGCGTAACCTGGATTTTGCCTACTTTTTCCAAAGCGATTACTTTAGCTAGAAACTAGCAATCGGGGCAACTAAAAAGTCGTCCCTGGGTATATTTGTGCCGAACACATTTGTTCAGCAGCAGCCCTCCAAATTGTATGGTGAATGCTCCACAATCTTTGGAAGAAAATTGGTCGTGTTTTGCAAAAACTACATTTTTCATGATAGCAGCCCACAGGATAGCAGTTGGAATACGATCATGCGTCGGATAACTTGTCCCTTTGACCACTTCAAATCGATGCCCTTAGTTTGATTTCACGGCTTGCGTAGTTCAAGAAATGTTGGATTATTTGATTTCTGCAAAAATGACAAGTTTTCGACGCCAAAACAAGAAAAACGTCTCTATCTCACGGTAGAGAAAAGCTAGAAACTTGCTTTAAAAAACAAAAATGTGAAGCTCAATGAGATCTTTCGAATTAATATAGTCATAATTGTATAGCAAATGCCAAACGTTCAGAAATTGGGAAAAACCACTGTGACCGGAAATCTCGAATTTTTGAATCGAGATTGCGCAGAGGGTGTTAGAACGCTAAAAGAACATATTTCGGAAAGTTTCATCAAATTTCATCTTGATTTACGCGGCCAAATAACAATATGTGCCCAAAAGGAATCACCACCTTAAAAGTTGAATAGCAATTACAAGAGTCCTTTCTTTGAAAACGAACTGTGGCTCTTTACAGCTGTCTTTGAAATAGTTGTATTGGAATATTCCTGGCACTAACTAAATCTTCAAACATTAAAATTATTAAAATTAAGCACTCGGCAATCTCTAAGAAGAACTTTAGTGCACACTTACGTGACTTCGTATAAGAAAAGAAGGAAAATAAACATTATCTGTAGGTGTCGTGTCGGTTATTACTATTACAACTGTTGGAACATTCATACGATCTCCAGCAAGCCTGTTGTTGATAACAGCGAGTCTTGAAATAGATAAGGCACTGCCAAGTAGAGAATCGGTTCGCGCTGCGTCATCTTCCAGTGGCGATAAGTTGTCCAGTTTACCTTAAATTACGTAGTTTGTATATGCCGCAGGCAGATTGGAAATTCTAATACCAAAATTTGTGCATACTGTCTCTCTAGGCACTTGACCAAATGCCAAATCGCTTTTTTTAAATTCGGAAGTGCTTGAGCAAATGTCAGGCCGCGCTCAGGCATTTGACAGCGGTCTTGGACAAAACAGTGAAAGGGCGGCGGCCAGGCTGCCAGATTATATTATTACTATATTATATTATATTATTATATTATTATACTACACTGAGGCCAGATTATACTACATTCTTCTTCAAAACTGGGAGCCTTTAATTCAAATCACACAAGAACCATGTAACCACATAGACTTTAACCCTTATTATCCCGAGGCGACAATGATCCAAACCATTTCCATATTCCGCAAGTCCACCAATCCCAGCCATTCAAAACTAATTTTCTAATAGTGGCAAGGCAAGTACACGGTCGCCTGATGTGAAGGTTTGTAACTGGGATTAAAAACTATGAGGAAAGTATCCAGGGTAGGACTGAACCACCGAGTTTAGGGCTTCAGTAGTCCCTCGTACTGCTTAGCTACAACTCTGAGAACAGCCAGACTAGATAAACTGGTAAACTTTCCGAGTTTACAAGAAACACTGATATTTGACATTCAAGCAAATGGCTGATTTCAGCTTCAGCCAGCGGCAAATACAATCATCGTTTTGGTCTATGCAATAATACTCAACTGTTCAAAGTAAAATTGAAAGTAAAACTTGTGCGGACCATGTTCCAGAAATGGCGACAAGACCCTTTTGTGTTCATTGATGTCAGCTTAAATAGATTAGAAGTGTTTTTCAAAAATAATTCGCACAAAGCAATTGTTTCCGTCGTGAGATATTAAGCCTAAAGAGAACATGATTAAGTATTACCTCGAATTTGAGATGTTCTTTTACACTGTTTAAACTTGAATTCCACCTTAACACTTTGGCTAAATTGAGTTATTGAAACTCTGGTGTCAAGCGCAAATAGTTTCACAATGTTTTCAATCAAACGTCTAATAGAATCTTGTACGATAGTGTCCATTTGATTGGATCCTCGAACTACAAAAGCCAGGTCGAGTCTCTTCTTCACCATTTCCTTTTTGATATCATCTAGAATCAATCATGTAGAGCAATATCTTTACATATAGGTACATTTAGGCAAAGAATTGTTCATTGATAATAATTGGCTAAATTGATTCCTTCGCTTGGTAACGGATAATACTTTACATATACTCGCTTCCGTCAGAGTTTTCCTGACTTTGAACGAGACTGGTTTGAATGATGTCTTTATCACTTGTCCAAATCCTAACCATTTGTTGCTCAGAAATTGTCGACAACTAAAGTCTGACCAAAAATTCTTGGAACCGAAATGTGAGCGGCTGTCCTGAGTTATCATTTGAAGGTAGCCTATACAATGTATATATTTTTCGAATCCTCAGGAACCCGAGATTTCGAAAATTCGAAAAAATCCGAAATTCCGGAATTCATTCACGGAAAATTTAAAATTTTTGGTTTTTTGCCCAATTTTTATCGCAGTCAAAATTTGGTTCTCACAGTCGATTAGAGACGGTCCTGCTACACAATTTTGCTCTTAGAAGCTTTTCACGAAAATACACCCAATTTCCGGAATTCCGGGTTTTCTAAATTACCGGATTTTAAAAATTTCCTCCAATACCCACAAGATGGGTATCATTCGAAAGCTCTTATCGGGCTGAACAACTTTTGTAATAGAACGAACTCGTGAAAATGCACACAATTCCCGGAATTCGAGAAAACCGGATTTTCCGGATTTTAAAAATTTTCTCCAATACCCACAATATGGGTATGAGTCGCTAGGTCTTGATTAGCTGAACAAATCTTGTAATAGAACCAACTTGCAGAAATGAGCCCAGTTCTCGGAATTCACGAAAAATTTCCAAGCTAGAGTGAAATCCGAATTTGTGATTTCCGGGATTTAGGTGCATTTTCAGACATTGGTTCTATTACAAGATTTGTTCAGCTCATTAAGGGTTTCCTCGAACGATACCCATATTGTGGGTATTGGAGAAAATTTTTAAAATCCGGAAAATCAGGTTTTCGCGAATTCCGGGAATTGAGTGCATTTTCACGAGTTCGTTCTATTACAAAAGTTGTTCAGCTCGATAAGAGCTTTCGAATGATACCCATCTTGAGGGTATTGGAGGAAATTTTTAAAATCCGGTAATTTAGAAAACCCGGAATTCCGGAAATTGGGTGCATTTTCGTGAAAAGCTTCTAAGAGCAAAAATGTGTAGCGGGACCAGCTCTATTCGACTGTGAGAACTAAATTTTGATTGCGATAAAAATTTGGCGAAAAACAAAAAATTTTAAATTTTCCGTGATTGAAATCCGGAATTTCGGAATTTTTCGGATTTTCGAAATCTCGGGTTCCTGAGGATTCGGAAAATATATACATTGTATAGGCTACCTTCAAATGATAACTCAGGACAGCCGCTCACATTTCGGTTCCAAGAATTTTTGGTCAGACTTTAGTCACTGCTTGCGAGAAGCAACATAAGATTTGTTTAGGGGACATAGTCTACTACAACTGTAACATACTTTAGTCGCCGTTTGGGGAGATGGTTTCCACTGAATGCCAGTCTTGAAAAATATTGTGATGTAGTTTCCTTATGCCAGAAAAACAAATCTCACATTTGGTTCCTGCATAGCCCAGGTAAAGTAGCCACTACTCACCTTTTTGACCCATAAAGATCTGCATTGCTTTAACAAAGTCCTTTTGCATTTCTTCCACAGAATTCAGTCTGAATATGTTATCATTGCTTCCAGTGACCGCTTCCAGCTGTGTGATATCCACAGTTTCTGTCATTGCCAATGCATATATTTCAATCCCCTATCAAACAAGAAAATTTAAAGTTAGAGACGTGTCCTGTAGGAATTTTTTCAAAGCACCTGAGAGTCTAGGTATAAAAGGAGTCAACTGGGTCTGAGTGCATAAACTGCCATATGACTTCAAAACGCATGATATAAATTATTTGCATCAGTTAGGCTCATTTGCAAATTAGTATTTTTAATAGAAACCACAACTAAATATATGGAGGAATGGGACTTCAGAGAAACGGGGAAGTTTGAGACACTGCCGATGGGCATCGAAATATCTAGTTATTTCCAGTGTTTGCACCCAATCCTCAGGGATCCTTGAGATTAGTGTAGATTTTAATAAGTTTAAGTTTAAGCTATGATAAGCTAAGAGGACTACTTCTGCTCGTAGTTCATCCGCCGTCTTTCTGCTAAGTTCTGGAAAGCTAAACCGCCCCGCCAGTAGAAGCAACACTATAGTCCTTCCGCAATTGCGTTGTGTGTCGGAATCTTTCAGGAGTTTGATTATTTCATTCAGCCCTTTTCCGATATCCGGATTCCAGCCAGTGCCTTTGTACTCAAGGTTCATAATTTTATCTGCAAAAGTAAAGAAAGCAGCGAACGTTCAAATTTAAGTTCTGTCAACTTTGCAATGCAGACGTGTCTTAAAACTGTTCTATTTCAGCTAAAATTAAACATAAAATCTTATAAGTAGACTGATTTGAACAGCTCCAGTCAGTGAGTATTGCTGCTTTGTGACTGCATGCTGCATTGCAGCGCAATATCATTCAGGTCATAACAGTGTACAAACATTTGTGGTAAGAGGGGAAAGACACTGAGTGCATCCTCTTGGATGTAGTCTGCGAAGCACTCGAAACATTCAGGTAGAAACTTTTTGCGTTTTTGCTTGCCACATTTTGCTTAGACCCAGTTTTAGTTATAATCACCAGGATGATACGTAACTAACCTTTGGCATCGCTCATAGTATTGATTTGAACAAAGGAGAATTCAACTTGAGCATCATTACTGAGCTGAATAAGCGAAGTTTTTGTATCGTCAGTAAACGTTTGAACCAAATCCGCCAAGAATTCTTTCATGATATTGAAGTCTTGCTCAACGATATTGTTGGAATTATCAACAGTTAACGCAAAGTTAAAGTCCGTGGAAGTCAGTCTTTGAATGCAGGAACTCACTGAAATTAGTAAATTAGCTCCAGATTTTGGACAACAACATTTTATGTTTTTACGTTAATGCTTTCGTTTATGGAATCTAATATCAAACAATTTGGGCCGATGCTTTATACATACCGTTGAACGCATACCTGAAAAGTTAACTATCAACTTTAAGATCGAATCCAACTAGTGTTGTTACTAAAGTCTGACCAAAAAATCTTGGAACCGAACAGTCAGCACTAGTCCTGAGTTATCCTTTGCAGGTAGCCTATATAAAGTATACATTTTTAGAATCCTCAGGAGGAGGAGATTCCGATAAACCCATCATATCCGGTCTATATCCGGTTACCGGATACTACATCGATAAAAACGCTTCAGATTCGGAAGAAAAATGCCAATTAATTCATACTCTAGTATATTGGTCCTTGGCTCAAAACATTTCCGAAAATCGGGTCACATCCGGTCCATGTCCGGTAACCGGATGCACAGGTCACAAAAACTGTACAGCAAGATGGGTAGATCGTACACTTTCACTGATTGGATTTTTGGATTCCTCGGGTCGAAATTAGTCTGTATCCAAAATTTTGTCCGGTTTGGACCAAAATTGCGTGATCTATGGTCGTATCCGGTTCGCAAAAAACCGGAAAAACCGGTTTTTCCGGCCTGGTGATCGGAATCGCGGATTAAAAATGTTTCCATTGGGCACAATGAATGTTTGGGAGGCTACATTCATTTTACCGGTGTCAAAGCAGTCGAATATCCGGTCCATTTCCGGTTCTGAGCTTTGAAATATGAGATTTCATGGGCTATTATCTCAGTATCCGGTTGGTCCGGAAGTCAAATTATTGCATTAAAATTATATTTGATCTATCCCTAACCAACACCAACCTCAAATTACTTCATATCTGCTGTAAATTTTGAATGGCAGCGTTTTAAACATGGTTCAAAAATAGCTTATATTGCATGCGACAAAGCTAAGCGTATGTGATCAAATCTCATGTCCGGTTTAACAATTAGACAAAACAAACAAAAATCACCCATTTTTAAAACGCTGCCATTCAAAATTTACAGCATATATGAAGTAATTTGAGGTTGGTGTTGGTTAGGGATAGATCAAATATAATTTTAATGCAATAATTTGACTTCCGGACCAACCGGATACTGAGATAATAGCCCATGAAATCTCATATTTCAAAGCTCAGAACCGGAAATGGACCGGATATTCGACTGCTTTGACACCGGTAAAATGAAAGTAGCCTCCCAAAAATTCATTGTGCCCAAAGGGAACATTTTTAATTCCCGATTCCGAGCACCAGGAAAAAACCGGAAAAATTTTTTGCGAATCGGATACGACCATAGATCACGCAATTTTGGTCCAAACCGGACAAAATTTTGGATACAGACTAATTTCGACCCGAGGAATCCAAAAATCCAATCAGTGAAACTGTATGATCTACCCATCTTGCTGTACAGTTTTTGTGACCTGTGCATCCGGTTACCGGACATGGACCGGATGTGACCCGATTTTCGGCAATGTTTTGAGCCAAGGACCAATATACTAGAGTATGAATTAATTGGAATTTTTCTTCCGAATCTGAAGCGTTTTTATCGATTTAGTATCCGGTAACCGGATATAGACCGGATATGATGGGTTTATCGGAATCTCCTCCTCCTGAGGATTCTAAAAATATATACTTTATATAGGCTACCTTCAAAGGATAACTCAGGACTGGTGCTGACTGTTCGGTTCCAAGATTTTTTGGTCAGACTTTAGTAACAAGAGTATACATAATATAAGAGTGTGACAACTGGCAAGCTCTCTCTTATCAGAGCCAAAACTATGCTCTGTTCGCTAACGGCCTACCCCCTCCCCAAATTGGACCCGACTGAAAAAAAGCAAAGTCGCCCGCTATGTTTGTGTTCTAAGGTTCGAAGCAGACACAAATTAACACTTACGTACTGCTTGTGCTTTTGAGCTTCAGGGCTTTTTCGCTTTTTGGCCGATTTTTCGACCATCTCCAATTTGGCTCATTTTCATATATTTTGTAGTCCCAATGGGTCCTCAAAACAAGACAGGTGCATTTTGCGTAATATTGCTTCAATCGTTCTGTAGAGCCCTTCAAAGGTGACCTTGACATATTGTGTTAAACATAGGAAAATGAAAAAGTTAGGTTAAAAAGCTTGTGGCAGAATCATTTTTCGCTGTATGAAAGATACAGCGCTACAACCTTGTTGTACATGTTAAGGACATATCAAAGAGTGCAAATAGCACAAATAACGGCAAAAAGCAAGCGTCTTGGTAACTGACAGGCTCAGTGGAAATAACTACTTTTCAATATGAAGAAATGATGAAAATGTCCGTCTGCAGTCACTTATGCCAAGCCTTTGTCCGAAACAGGAGAAAGCCAATGGGCGCTGTGATCTCTCTCACCTAGAGAGAACTAATTGCTTACCTCCTGCCTGGTTGTCACAGAAAGGCAGACAGTTCAACTCTATCAGTGTTGCAACATAGCCAGAGAAGATTTTATGAAAATACTCTTACGGTTCTATGCACAGAAAGAAAACTGCAGTATCAAATATTGCAGTACATGCAAAGGCACAAACAGCATTTACTTCAAGAAAATGAAGTGAACACACGAGATTGGCGACGATCACAGATCGCCGAATGATACCTTACTTTATACCTTACTTTCCATTATGGAGATTCAAAATGCTAGTAGTTTTAGTCTACAAAGAATTATGGGGGTATGCAAGGGACTGGGGTTCGTCCGGAGAATGCAGGTGAAAATGCTGTGATGGAATTTACAAAAGAGGCTGATACAACGCAAAAGTCACATTCGGTTTGGAAGACAATCGGAACTTCCTAAAAAGTAAAGTCTACGTGTGCGGCTAAGGATGCCTGCCATGCTTTGAATATGCATTGCGCGAAAAGGTAGCATTCAAATAAGCTGAATCTCTGAAAACTTATTCCGTTTGGTCATAGAGAAAGGAAAAGTCGCATCAGTAAGGTCAAAGATCTGTCTGATCGGTTGGCGGTTGGCACCTATGAAATTTTTCGATGGTTTTAAATTTGATGTTATCATCAATTTCCGTATGTAATAACACTTAATACTTTACAATCAAACCGCTGGCACTGGGACTCATTATTGCCAATAGTCCACAAGTGAAACCTGGCGAAAACGTAGGCCATCCCGTCCCGCCGTCTCTGGACGTTTTATATGGCTTCATCAGTCGGAACTCGTCCTGGTTGCTGCTTTGTTGCAAATTCTGTCAGATTCTCGTAGCTACCTTTCAATAGCTTTGTAATGGAGAACTGCTGAACTTACCATGACTTTGTGCTAGCGACTACTGCAGGCAGCGGCTCCCACTCCATAACCGTAGGAGATCCGATTTTATTTCAAAAACTCGTTAAAATATACCAATCGGACAACAAAATACGTGAAAATGAGCAAATCGGAGATGTTCGAAAAATCGGACAAAAATGGACACCCCTCGAGTGTCAAAACCTTAGATACTCTGAATGTTCCAAGAGATATCGTGTGTACAGAAAATTGTAACAATGAGTGGACAGAAATAAAAGACCTTACTAAAAGTTGCGTGAGAAAACTATGGTGGAAATTTGTTAACAGAATTACGGAAAGATTTATTGGTTTATTATGTTTTTTATAAACAAATAGAAGACAAAAATCACCGAAGCTCATTGCGGTGTATGCAGAAACGATTGGAGGAAAAGCAGCAGAAAGTGAACTTGAATCCCTGAAACTCCTACAGTTCCTTCTCGTTCTACTTTTCTTACTGATTGCAAAACACAAAAATCGCTACTCTTTTAATTGCTCAAATATTGGTCTAAAATGATTAAACTTTGTAAGTTTGCAATTCCAAAGTTAGCCAGTTCTGTTTACTTTGAATCAAATTGATTAATTTTGAACGATCAACAATCATTAGAAAAGCAAGAAGAAAGTGGGAAGTGTGGGAGTCTGGGAAGATAGAAAATAATATATAAAAGATAAAATAGTTGTCACTAAAGGTAACGTAAGGAAAGAAAGAAAGTTTATGCGGTTGTTGAATTGAATTGATTAACTGATTGATTCTAAAAAGGTTAATTGCATCATAAAAAGCTGCTAAGCAAAATATAGCCTCAGTTTTGCCTAGATGGTTTTCGAGTATATCAACACTTGATGCAAATATCTCAGTTTGCTTCAGTTTCCTGAAGCCAAAACGAATTCTATTATTATATTGTGGGATATTATCCATTGGGGCACTAGTAGCTCGCTGCGCTTCAGCGCAGCACCGAAAATTCCACGCGGTGTTATCTTCATATGTGTGACGTAAAGTATATTCTATTTGATGAAATTATATGACTTTGAATTATTTCGACAATTGTCTTATTCGTCAATGATAAAAGTGATTTCTTTTTGGGCTAGCTACGCCAGTGGCACAAAGTATATATAAGTGAGAAAAGTGTAGGCTTAAGTTCAGTTGGAGTGTCAGCGAAGTTGGGGGTGGGTGTTCTGCTAGTGGGTAGGAGTCGATTGAGTAAGGTTTAGGTATTTGGGAGTGGGTAACGCCCTCCCCTCTGTACTTTGTGTCCGTTTATTGTGCTCTCTTGTATTTTTTATATTAGTTTCGTATGGTTATTCTAGAATTGGTATGAGCGTTTTGTAGCTGGTACAGTAAAGTCTAGCGGTATTTGGTTTATTAGCTTTAGGAACGGTCATCTAGGGCGTACAAGTGACTCTACTGAAATCTACTCGCTAATCTACAGTACTCTCGCATCTTCTCTCAACTGGCTAGGACTGGATATCACACACTGAGCACCTACTTGCAATCATCTAGTGAAGTCCAACACAGTTTATTACAGAGGTACACCTATAGAACCTCACAAATAGTGGCGACCGTGATTTTTCAGTAGATGTCCAAAGTTCTAGCTTTTTCTGAGAAGAAAAGGGAGCACGATAAGCGAGAAAAGCAAAGAGCACAACTTTGGGGGCTCTTATCGTATTTCGACGGACCGGTTGATTTAGACAGAGGGACTCCCATGGCTTCCAAGCAAAGTATTGCAAAATCGGGGGGTCGTAGTCGGGCGGGTGTCTCCCCCAACGCTAGGCCGGGAGGAACCGCTCCAGGTATTGGAAGGGGGACCCCCAGAAGACCGGAAGGCTATGTACCCGATATCCCTCCTCAATTATGGGAAGGGCAAAATTCTAAGGCGAAACCAGTCACAGATAGAGGATCAAGGGGGCGAGGGGGACCCTCTCGGATTCCACCCCCTCCCACAGGTTCACGGCGGACCCAGTCCAAAATGGGGGTTTTACCTCCACAGCCCCGTCTACATCTTCTGAGGCCCCGTATGGTGGTCATTTAAGTAAAACTTTTGGGGGGCCAGTGACACGGTCACAATCTGGGGCTACCCGCCCCCAAG
>JASAND010008365.1:0-18065 GCA_030248195.1 Trissonchulus latispiculum
ACGTCCGGCCCCTGAAAGAACGCCAGACGAAACGCGCGGGGGCGTTGCCTCCAAGGATTCGGGGACGTGCGGGTCCTCATACAGCCGCCGTCTTTCCCAGTCACCTTGGCTTTTCCCGTCTGTCTCAGGCCGCCCATGTTGCCCCGACCGTGTCTGCCGGGACGTTGGTATTCCATCTCCACTGATACTGCGTTCATCTCATCCAGATTGCCGGGTGCCGGCAAAGTGCGCGTGGGGGCCGGTGTGTCCATTCGCGCTTCGCTATAGGCGTCTGAACGGTCCCCTGTGTCAGAGATGTCTCCAGACGGGGACGGCCCCCGGGCGAATTTGGCGCCTCTGTGCTACTGCCGCTACTACTGCTTTCTGTTGAGCTCTCCACCTCGGTACCCTGTGTCAAATGGCGGACCACTTCATATTCCGTGTCAGTGACTCCTGTAACACCGATGACACGAAGATCCTGCTGCTTAAGTATGGCGACCATATATGGGGTGCCCAATTGCTTCGGCGTGACCGAATTTATCTCAACCGAAGAACCGTAGATCGGTTCTAGTTGTCGCAAATCCGCAGCCTCGTATTGTTGGGGCGTAGGTTCTGTCCGGATTCTGGTATATGTCTCGACTGGCACAGAAAGAAGCCGTAGGATTTCAGTGTCCACTTCGTCTCCCGGTTTCTTCCAGAATATTTCAGCTCCCCGAGGATTTCGTAGTGGGAGCAGAAATGGACACAGACGAAGAATGGCATTAATCTGAAAAGAGACAAAGAAGAACATAATACACAGCAGGGGGGTACAAAAAAGGAGAAGTTTGTCTCAGTTTAAGGAACGCTCGTATCAAATATTAAGCATAAATAACCGAAGGAAAAAGGTATGTTTAAATAACAGTTTGTGTATTATATTTATAGCCTATTTGCATAGCATCAAATTAACTAAAAATAATATTTAGCTACAGAATCTCTCGTTCACCTGAGTTGAACGACCGCTATTCCGTAGCAGAACTCACGTTAGGTTTTAGTTTAGCCCTTGATCCGGAGTGGAAAAGCTTCCTCAATTTTGATGGCACGACGTACATTCTGGGCATCCTAGCAGCTTTCAGATGTACTTCTTGCACAACTGACCCAGTCATTGTGTCGTCATCTATCCCGGGCGCCGGAGGAGGTGGGTGGGCAGTGCCAACAAGCTAGAACGTTCAAAGAGCACAATAGTACAACAAAGCAAATAATAGTAAGTACTTTACCATTTATTCCCGCAGTACACTGCTATAGGATCATTAGTTACACCGACCTAGACATATCCAGAAAAACAAACTACAAACCCCTATTTAAACGGCGCTGTTTATTTGTGGGCTTGCTGAGATCAATTGTTATAAAATTATACACTTAGAAAAGTATCCATATATATTATCACCATGTATGTGGTCTCTAACCTTCCGTATTTCCTGTTTCCATAGGTCCGACTGTAGGACAATGCCCAATGCGTTCTGCATATCTTCCTCGTCGATGACAAAAGTGAGCATGGGCGAGCCGGGACCGTCTTCCAAAATTCTTATCATAAATTTCAAATTGTGAAAGGCAACAGCTGTGCGCAGGGCTAGGGCGCTGATCTTTGGATTTATCGTGAATAGACGTCCTTTGTCAAGATCGAGATTCATGAGTGGAACACTGCGATCCCAGAATTCGCGCAACACCTTTTCCGCCCCCTCGCTGCATGTGTATAAGAGTGGAGACGAACTAAAACGTTCAAAAGCTATACGTTCTCGGAGTTAATCGTTCCTGCCAGTATCCTTACACCAAGAATTAGCTCAACCTATCCATGTGCCTATATACATATTATGAAAGTAAAAGCTAGCATCAGTTATAGTTTGTGTAATTTAAGAAAAATCCCACGAGCACAATAATAGCATACCGTCTCCGGCTAAGATCCCAAGCTCGTTTGAATGCATCTGATAACGGTTGGCGGTTAAACCGCTGCTTTAGAACTGCGGCGGCCTCACGAACTTTATTTTGAGTATAGAACCGCACTGTCGACGGGAACATAAGCACTCTGAAAACAAAAAGACTATTTCCTTCGAGAAACAGCACAACTACAATGGACAGGAAATATAGTCAAACGTATGCGTCATTTTTCCAAATTGAATTAATTAGTAAATTATAACATCAGGATTAGATTAGTTTAGTGAAACCGTGCTAACCTATCCCACAGTCCATCGCTGTTCATGGCAGTGCTATAGAACTTCAACATTGATTTGTGTCCCACTGCAGCTAGTAGATGGATAGGAGCGTCAACCGGCGTTTGAAACTCGGAAGACTTGAACGCTGAACTCGTAGTAAAGCCTGACCATCGCGAGTTCAACCAACACAGATTGTCGCTAGCCGTTCCCGTACTACTTTTGCCCATACTATTGAGCGTAGTTTGGAATTCGTCGCTAATTAGCACTATCGTTGGATCATGGCCCATATCAATGAGCTGCAAAACACAGACATGGAAAAAGAAAACAATATGGTGTTGCATTCTTGTAGAATATCCGTCTATACTAGATGTGAAGAGCGGCCCTTTCTATCATTTCTTATACACTGAACTACAAAAACTAAAATAAATAGAGCAATCGCTGAGAGATAAATTACAACAACTTTATTTTTTGTATCACCCGTTTCGCCATTAATTGGCTTCGTTGCACATAGAAAATCACAAATGCCGCAGAAAACAGGCCAGTCCTGTATTTTTCTATTTTCTCACCTCATTCTGGTGGCGCTCAATTCCTTGCGTAGTAGTAGTGCCAAAACATTTCAGATCGTATAGTTCGCGTCCCAAGGCACTCGATATGACGTACCTGAAAAATGCGCCCATCGCTGGCGTTTTACCTGTCCCCGGTCGCCCTGTCAAAACAATCATACTCGCTACCGACTCCCTCGTAGGTACATATGTCCCAATCGCTTTCCTTTCAATTTCAGCGTCTGAAAAAAAGACAATGAAAAAAGACAATGAAAAAGCTGAAAAAATAACAAAGCTACGCAGCAGTATCAATAGAATACAATATAGTCTGTCTTTTAACGTCAACCTCGGGGGGAATACCTGGATGAAGAAGTCAACACATGTCGTTTTTCTCCCTGTGTCTCCAACAAAGCGTACTAAAACACTAACAAGTAAACCAGACAGCCAAAATCAACAACTTAAAACCCCATAAGCAGAAATATAGCAGGTGAGTCCGCTACAACTAAACAAGACAGACAAATATGACTTCTAACCCTGGGCTACAAACAATCCAAGCTGTAAATGGATTCCGAGGATGTGAGAAGATGCCAGGCTGTAGCAGACGGCACACGAAGCTAAATAAGCAATGACTGGCTCCGAAGAAAGAGTATATTGCAGGGAGTACGGCGTCTGTCTCAGCTTAGAACAAATTTCTTCAACGTCTTCAAGATCGAGTGAATCCAGTGGGGGGGGAGCGCAGACCTCCTAGGTCCTGCTTCTGCAGCCATCACCAAGTGGTACAGTCCTGCGCTGAAACAACCAATAAGTCGCCTTATTAATTGCGCAGACTCATAGCGGGAACAGGACGATAAAATTGTGGACACCCTAATCAGTTCCGGAAACTAAAATAATGATGAATCAGATTCAGAGGTGGCTGCGTCTTGCTAATAGCGGTTAGCACTGTTGCATATGTTGTTTAAAATTGTCCCCGGCTTCTTTTTTTTGACAGACGCAGGTACAAAAAGAGGGGATGTCACCTAGATAAGAGTTGGTGCCTATTCTACGAGAATTGGTTCAAATGGGATACGGAAATGCAACCGAACCGGAAAATAAATAATAGAACGAGATTCGTAAACAGAACCGGAAAAAAAGAAAACGATAGGATTTGTGACCGTTAGGTTAGTTTTTGTAGGAAATTAAATTTTGCAAACTCAGGAATTTATCGTAGACATTCAGGGTAGCCATACACATTATCTGTTTGAAAGTCTTTACTGAAACTGCAACTAGCTAGAAACGAAACGAAACCCGAACCGCTACTCTAAAACGGGATCCGGAAAACCGGTTTACAAAAACAGAACCGGGACCAACTCTAATGTCACTCCAGTATGTTTTTCTATGTGCTGATTCTAATCAGATTGTTTACAGTTCCTAACTGTTTTAAGTCCTTTGTATCCCGTTCCTACAGACTGCGTACACCAGGGGCTCTACTGACAAGTGAACAAAGACTGAAATTTTTGTAACATTGCAAACTTGCACCCTTTCTCCCTCCTCCAGTGTTCAGACATCCATCAGGAACAGAAAAATGGAAATCTAGTTCAGCCAATACTGCTACGCTTTTTGCCTGTCACCGTACTGGTAATCGCTGATCGTAGACTCGCCCGGCGTACAAAATTAAAATTGTGAATGCATGTTTAATTGTAATGCTAGGACACTACTTTTATTAAGTACCCTGTTTATGTGCAATAAATTACTAAGATGATTCTAGAGCAGGAAGACTATTTCATGTCCTCGTAGTAAGACGTGAAGAGAACTGCACAAAAGGGTACGATAAAAAACGTACGTTTACACAGCCATAGGTTCTACAGCTCACACTTGCATCGCAATCAAGCTAAAGCCACGTGGGTTAGAAAGCGTTAACACCAACAGGGTCGTTTACGTTAATTTAAAAACGTGACGGCGGATATAGGCTAGGGTTTACAGAAGTAGTCACACAGACTTTTCTTTTCGAAATGTTGGTACACTCTGTCGTTCTCATCAGTAAAGCCGCGTTACAGATATTTCATCGAAAGTTGAATTTGTTTGTAGAAATTAACTCTGTCGGAGTCGTCGCTTAGGCCTCCGTAATAATAGAACGAGATTCTTAACCAGAGCCGGAAACCGGAAACGATAGGATTTGTGTCCGCTCCGTTTGGTTTTGTAGGAAATTAAATTTTGCAAACTCAGGAATTTATCGTAGACATTTAGTGTAGCCATACATATTATCTGTTTGAAAGTCGTTACTGAAACTGCAACTAGCTAGAAACGAAAACGAAACCCGAACCGCTACTCCGCAACCAGATCCTTAAAACCGGTTTCGAATAATAGAACCGGGACCAACTCTAACGTCACCTTTTTAAGTTGAGAAGTTGGCTGTTTTCAAATCAAGTCTGCACTTCTCATCGCTTTTTAGCCCTCCGTTGCGTTCTTTCATCGAAAGTTGAAATTTTTTGTTTGGAATGAACTCTGTCGCTCTCATCACTTAGGCCACCGTTCCATGAGGGGAGCCTAATCGTTGTCTAAACAAAATCCACCTGGAGGTGTCCAGTTTCACTCCATTTAGTTGGGCTACAAGTCTGATCGTCCAACACTCTCGTAGTGCGAATAGACTATCTAAACTTCTAATACTGCCTAAACTGCGTTATTTCATAGCTTACACACATTAACAGTATTACAGACTTATAAATGCGTACGCCAACTGCAGTGGTTACCAAGAGACAAAAATTTATTCTGTCAAAATCAACATTGCAAGAAACATCACAAATGTATATCAGAGGGAAAACATTCAGAACAACAATGAAACACGGACAGTAAACTGATAACTGATAATAACCAAATCGCAGGGAAATTCCGCAAACACAGTTTCAACATGTAAAGACATAATAGTAAATCTTCGTTACCTAAAGCCCGGCTTCACATATACATACACTATTACTGGGACGCATTCGCGTCGGTGTAATGAACCACATAGGCGGACACACATAGTCCCTTTTTTTCGCCCTGTGTAAACATCAGAGGAAAAGATGTATACGAAAACGGAAATCGATCAGGACAAACTAATTACAGTGGCGGGGGGGGGGGGGGGAGAATGAGACTCACACGTCAACAACAACCAAAACAGCAATAGGATGATTACTGAAGTTTTCTAGTTTCTCAGCATACTGATTACATGATATGAAGGCAAAACGAATACATTGTAATACTAACATGACAAAGTCATAAAAAAAGGATACAGTATGAATAACAAATAAACTGTCCAGAAAAACACAGTCAAACACAAACCAAAACTAGCCACATATCTCCCAGAAACTAGCTGAGTAAAACAGAAGCTACATAAGTACTCTGTCCTAACAGCCTGTCGACAAGATACTGATCGAACGTTTAATCTATTTCAACGAAAACGGTGCTGTACGAAAGAACATGGAGAACTAGCCTTTACACGCGAACTTTACCATTACAAACATTATGAAAAATATAAAAATTAGCATTGGCATTACGACATCCATACAGACAGACAGTGCAGACAAATTACCTCTCGCGCCAACATATATGCGTACAGACCACCAGGACGGAAATTTAAGTATTACAAATCACTAGCCTACGCCTGACAAAACGCCTGGAAAACTGGACTAGAATATTCCGCTGCCCCGATCAGTGCGCATCGCTCCATAACGCCTTTTAGTGCACGTTTAATGTCATCACTGACCGGTGCGTAGCCGTGACACCGCCAGAAGAAAGATACAAACGCTGTGAATTGTATGCTGCACAGACGGTTTCAAAGTTCAACACCCTGCAGGCTCCCTGCCTCCGCCGAAGATTACCACCTAACAACAAGTACTCTAGAAATGTCCACTTTAACGAGTACAGTGGAGTCGTGGAAGGCAAATTGAAAGCAGCCAGTTTAGCGGGGGGTGGTGTCATTTGGAGCCCCCCCATACGCATTGTCGCAAGCACAGAGGGGGACTTGCTGACGCTGCGTCGACCATTTGGATTCTGACAGCCCCAACATCCGCATGCCACACACGCCTGCGCTGCATCTAAACAAGGACATGTCGTTCTCCTCGTTGATGCGAACCCAGAACGGGGGCAACAGTTACCGCCATAACGCCTGCAGCGACAGGGGGCCCTCCTGGCGGATGGCGGACCTGAAACGGCATATTTCGTACAAAATTAGTGTACAGATGATGATGAAGGTTACTCGGTAGACTCAGCCATAGCCATAAAAACTTCTTCTTACTGCGCCTCCATCCGAGGAAGAAACACACTTTGTCTCTACAGAGGTAGCCAAGGGTGGCCGGGGAGAGGATGAAGTAAGGAACTAGAGGAACGTCTGTAACCACAACAACTGGAATCTCAAAAAAGTCAGCTATAATTTGGGCTTCGCCGTAGTGATTCGGCCATTCAATCAGTTGTCTCTCTGCAAACGATGAGACATCGTCCGCAGACCAATTGTACACGACATAACGATTCCAATTGTCATTTTCCAAAGGAATTTCCGAAGACGATCAACGAGAGTAGAGTCTGCGGAACTCTCTTGGAAAGGCAGGAAGAGTCCTGGACAAACTGTTTGAATAAGTCTGATGCCAGCGCTTCGCAGAAGGATGAGAAAAGTCCTCCCCATTGTACGACAGAGCCCACCGGGGCCGCCGCCTCAACTTGACTCCAAAACGCTTCATGCGCGACGTTTTGATGCTGGCGTGTGGCCGTCTCCAGCGCCAGTGACAACTCGATGTCTTCCAATGATGCGAGGATCGAAACGGCCGCGCCCCTATACCGCTCTGTAGGCGAGACCAGGAGAAGTTTGTTCCAATACAGGCGGCGCAGGACTGAAGCTTCGGGAATGCTTTTGTCAATGTCAGAGTTTAAGGCTTCCAAAATTCTGGTCATGATGAGACGGTCATCAGCTGTTTTGTCTTCACCGCTGCACAAGTCGTGCTTCGTCTTGTTCCAGCGCTCTCTGAATATAGCGAGCACAGCTAGCAGCAGATCTATGCCTACGTGTGAGACTGAGCAAATCGGTGCCGTCTTGATATGGCGATGAAATGCTTCATTGCGATTTGTACCGACTCCGACAGGGATGTTGCTGAAAAAAAATAAGTGCAATTAGTTCAACTCTCCTTCCTCCTCCCTCAGCAGAGCAGGTAGCAGGCCAGAAAATGCTAAGTGGCCGACGCGACCGCGGGCCCCCGCCCATTGTGTGTCAGAAAAGGTATACGTTATCCTAACTGCACTAAGGGAACAAACTACCA
Source organism: Trissonchulus latispiculum (assembly GCA_030248195.1). Taxonomy (NCBI): domain Eukaryota; kingdom Metazoa; phylum Nematoda; class Enoplea; order Enoplida; family Ironidae; genus Trissonchulus; species Trissonchulus latispiculum. The sequence continues at coordinate 7,972 of JASAND010008365.1, forward strand.
CAGGCGTCACAAAGAGGGTTGAACACAAAAGAACAAGAGATGGACTCATAAAACGACAAAACACTACAACGGTGTCACCATTAGAGAATCATTCCGCGACTGCATCCCAACACGCAACAGTCTGGTTCGTATTGGACACAGTGAAACCAATAGCTAAGTGTAACAATATTATATTCGCACCAGCTAATCGCGTACATGAAAACTGTCTAGGAGAGAGGAAGAAAGGACGTTAATAATTTACACTGTATGGGCAACAGCCAGGCTCGTAGCCAGGGGGGGCGCGCGCGGATAAATCCCCCGAAATTGTTTTGTCCCCAGAAATTTGCTCCTCCCATACGTAAGACGGCCATTTTTCAAAAAATTTTCGCGCCTTCGGCGCTAAATAGATGTATTACTCCATTATAATAAGTGTTTTGCAATAAAAAATGAGTACGAATTTCCCGTTTTCGTGTACTTTAACCAACTTTTCTGCGTCACTTGGATGCATGAGCACGCACTAAGCTGCAAACATTAGTGTAATTTAATCGAACGCTCTGCAAAAATTCCGTGAAGGGTACGACATACAAAAATGTCTCAGAGCCCACCAGACCACGAAGTAACATTTAGCATTCCCCCCGCAGAATGTTTTTCTGGCTACGCTATTGGCCACAGTAGTCTGTTTATAAACCAGTGAGCTCACACATTAGCTACAGATAAGGATAGATCTGTCAGTAGAAGTAGAATTTCAGCCTTTTGTCGTCTAAGAAGTTTTAATACAAAAGAAAACGTTAAAAGACGCGCACCTTAGACAACCCTTTCTGATGTGGACAGCCACTCTGTCACAAATTGAATCAAACTTCTCATTAACAACACGCTCTAGCGGACCAGTTCTATTCCTGCGATATGTGTTCTGACTCCATTCGTTTCTGAACTTTTCAAAGTTTGCAATCATTTCATCCACGCCAAGTGTCGGGGCCCGCCTACGACGTCCCCAATCAAACGGTTGGCGGAAAACCTTCCTCGACGCCAGGAGGAACTCAGGATAGAGGGGGTGTGTCTTGGAGATCCCTTTTACCTAGGCGCGTTTGTATGTAGAAGAGATCTTGACACAACTTCACCTGTGGACCAAGCAATTCTTTAACTTTAGCTTCCACCAAACAACAGCTATCTGTGACAAAATACATAACCTGTTTCCCTAGTCCCCGCAATTCCTCAGCTGCCGACGTGATGCAATAACTAATCTCCTCGTATCGCGCAGTCTTGCACAGCTTCAGTCCTAGGACAATTCCGAATCCATCCAAAATGGTGGCCAATGCGTAGTATGTTCTGTTCCACAAACCGTTTTCAGTCAAGCCGACTGTCTTAACGAACCTGAACGTGTGATCCACGGAAACAAAATACACGTCACCTGTGAACCGAAAACAATACCTACACTCTTTATACTCAGCCCACAGATTATAGTTCAAGCGGAAGTCATGCAGGATCCATTGGCGTATGTACGTTCTCGTTGGCAGACGTGAGCCTGTGTACCCATTTTTTCAGTACTTCCGCCTCAGTGAGTTTACTATCTCGCTCATATTGTTCTTTGTTCCGAACTCTGAGCGGAGATGGTTAATTAAGCGGCTCGTCAGTCCGGAGCGGTGCAGTGGGACTAACGAAATATCCATCAAACGCGACGCTTGCAAAGTAATTTCAACGTCACAGTAGCCATAGACGTGTGCGGGCCCCCCGCTGCTTTGCATACATACTTCCTGTGCGCTACAAAGAGAGGGGCAGTGTCGTCCCAGAAAACGCGGAGGGGCCTGTCCTTACGGTCGCCCCACCACTGTTTGAGGTGCAGAAGCACATAACGTCTGACGTCGCACAGACAAATAAAAAGAATTTTCTCTACTAGCCCTCGAGGGGAAAAGTGTGCGGTGGGACCAGGCTTTAAAAAGTTCTTCCGATTATAATATAAAGGACACTTGGAAACATACACTGATCGAGCTGTAGAAAAGGCAAAATTCCTGACGTTGCACAGACAAATAATAGTTTATTTTTCCTGTCTCCTTGTGCTTTTCGCAGAGTGGTTGTGGCGTTTTTTTGGACCAAAAAACGGACCAACGAAATTATCGTGACGGATAAACTGCCTCTTCTCCACCAGAAGTACCCATGTACAGATAGCAACAGTAAATACATTTCAACAATGCGTAATCTAATACAAAGACTCTATGTTTCCTCAACTTTTCATTTCATCTACAGACCTTTTGTGGAGACTTTGCAAGGAAGTTTAAGTCTTTTTTCATCCACATTCTCCAAAATACACCACAAAACTTGTGAAATTTGAAAGTAGTGAAAACATAAAATGAGCAGCAGCCTGAAAATAAATGTTTCCCAGGGTCAAAAGGCTGAATTTCCGGTGTCCCCCCAGACAAACACCCGAAAAAGAAAAACAAGGCGTGAAAAACTGAAAAAACCACACATATATAGTGCTTCTGAAAAATACTATTCCGTGATGCTAAGGTTGACATTTCCTTCCACCGATGATTTTGAACCACATACACGGGCCATACGGGTCCGCGCGAGCAGCCTCTTGAGCCGCCTTACAAGAAATCTCATGACAGCGCCACTGATACAAAAATTTAGAGCGTTCAACCATTAGGTATGAATGGTTCGATTTGTGCTGTTTCAGAAGAAAAGGACACCAGTGATGATTACGAATAGACACGAAAATAAGATTGCCGCTCACATCAATGGAACGGATATCGAACCCGGGAAAGAGAAAGGCGCCATCTCTGTTGATACGCGCCAATTCTTCATCAGTCAGTGTTTGGCCAAAAACAGATGTAAACCTCCTTGGAATAGGAGACCCGGTTAGTTGTGGCTGTGGTCCTGCGTGCACTGTAGGGCGGGCCACACAAGAGCGGCTAGGGCCATGGTTGAACAGTCGAAGCACCCGGAATTCCATTTGAGAAATCACAGGGGCACTCATACACGCCCACCAAACTGCTGATAAAGGCTGCGCTGCTTGCCGGGTTACTGGTCGTGTCGAATATGAGCGGGCGCGCCTGTCCGTTCTTACTGGTGTAGGCGATCCTAAAGTTCTGATTGACCGAGTAGACGCTAGAGTCCCATATACGCAGTCCCTCAGGGACCTTGTTGGATAGGAGAGTCATGAAACGACCAACATCCGGAGCGTTACGGAAAGTGTTTGCACCAGAATCCACAATGTGATAGCTGATTTTAGCAGCTTTGTGAGCTGTTAAAATAATTAGAGTAACATCGGAAGGTTCGATTTCAAGAATTTCCGCCACAGCATGAGGAATACCCATCATCTTGATGTGCGGTCACTACCTATCCCTTCTCTACGTCCTGAGCGTATTCTAGGAAATTGCTAGTTGGGGCCTCCAAACAACGGGACGAGCAACAAAATTTCGGGAGAGATTTTTATTCAAAAACACGTGCTAAACATAACGCATTTTTGCGTGTCCTGTAAAAAAAGTAGATTGCTTTAAGAAATTGGCAGATTGAGTAACCCCGAAAAAAGGACTTGAAAGTACAAAAACCACAGTCAGATCGATGATTTCTTTAATTCGTAACAATTAAGGACTTACCCGTGATCATCGTACCCATCCTTGACAGGCTCAACATGAACTACTGGACGCAGCAAGTACACGTTAGGCTCAGAACCGATGATCCTACAACGAACACAACCACAAATCAGATCGATAGTGTCTTTAATTCGTAACAATTAAGGACTTACCCGTGCGTGACCATCGCACCCTTCCGTGACAGGAACAACATGAACTACTGGGCGCAACAAGTACACGTTTTGCTCATTACCGATGATTCTGCAACGAAAATACTTACAACTGCTAGCCATGATCCGTATTACTCACACCTGGACAAATCTACCGAGAACAAAACCCCTATGCCCCCCATTATTCGTTTCTCCTGCGGCCAAAAAAAGGGGTACAAAAGAAGTTACGGTGCAACCTTTCGATACGCAGTTATTCCCTGAAACACGTCCCGCACTTCATTCGTTGTTTACAATTTCCAAACCTTTTTACTGTAATTGTGAAATTACGTTGTCACAAAAGGTTTTCGATATGCGGCAATGGGTGAGCCCCCCCAATAAAGAATTGCAACGGAATAAGCCATCGGCGGAGGTCCCTGAATGAGGGCGACCCCTCCACCCACCCAGTATAAATAAGCCAGAAAAGTGCCCCTGTATCTGAAACAAGAGAACCCCCGCTATGTGGAGCTTACAGGCAATCCTCATCTGCGTTCGTCCATGGCAAACCAGCATCTACAGGGAGGACTGAGCAGTATGATGGCTTCATGTAATCCATAACACCGACAATTTCAGCTTGTCAGCTGCCTACTAGAATTTGTTGTTAATAAAGGTTGACTGGTTGGGAGGAGGCACTCTCCCCTTATTTACTCCCCTCCCCACACATTTCGAAACTTGCAGGTTGTCGTTTCAACTTAAAGTGTTTTAGTGGATCCGATAGGGGTCCCGCACTTCTAGCAGCCTCCCCCCCCCCCAACTTTTCGCCAAGCCCACCCCCACTTTTTTGGGAGTAGCCCAAGACAACCCATTATAATAGGTATATACATATACACAAACCTGCTGTAGCTATGCTCGTGGCCAACAGTTGACAACTAAGCATGAACCACTGATTAGTACCGAAACGCACAGTACCAAATGTATAAAAATCTTTAAACAACTGCTCTTGCACAATATCTGAGACAGGAGTGTTCGTATCGAAAACTGGACGAAAAAATTCTTCGAATTCGCGTAAAGACGCAGCCGGTCCGGGTTTATTAGCCAATACCAGTGCCGGCATTGGTTCTTTCTGGGTGACCTTGCCTGTCAGATGCAATATATACAGCCACAATAGCAGCTATAACAGAAGTAAAAACAAAAACCAATTCTGGGGTGAGCGCTATAAAGCATTTTCAATTGGGGGGGGGGGGGGTCGGCCGTCCACTGCAGGAAAATCAAAGGATTGCCGACATAGCTCTGCCTCCCGAGACAAAACTGTTGCGTCCCGGATTTGAAAACAAAGCCTACATCGAGGCGTGGATAATATAATTGTCATGTCATAGCTATTTCAACAAGTGCCTGATATACTCTTCTGCGGTTAGACTGAAAGACCTAGCTTCTCAGTGCTTATATAGCGATGGAGATATCCTGGGGCCAATTTCATAAACGTTGTCGAGCCCGCGAGTCGTTTAGTAGCCACTTACTGGCAGTACATCATTTCTTTGGCAGGTATTGGAAAACTAAACTGCAGTCAGTCAAGTTTAATGCGTATAGGACCTTTCCGGTCAATGGTTAGAAAAAATTTAATTTTGAAAAGTGGGTTTTTTTTCTCGCCGTGGGTTTTTTCCCGCCAACTCTAGGTCACCCCAGGTCGCACCGGAGGGGTCAGAGCAGCAGGGTATTTTTTACAGGGGGTGGGGGCGGCCCCCCCCCCGAAATTGGTCTTCCCTCCCCCCGAAATCGCCCCCTCCCGGGATGTTTGCTTCCCCCCCGGGATTTTTTGGAGGCCCAAAGTTTTGCCAAAAATTTGCCAATTTTCAAAAATTTCCCGGCTTCGCCGGAGATTTTTTCGTAAAAATAGCTATTTTTAGCTTAAATCCTGCCATTTTTGAGAACTTTTTGCGTTTCACCATGCGAAATACGCCAAAAAATAACATTTTTTGGCTCATTTTGGCAAAAAAATCTCCCCCCCCCCCCCCAAAAATCCCCCCCCCCCCCCCCCGCAAAAAAATCCCAAAAAACTGGGGGGGGTCCCCCGGGAACCCCCCCCCCCCGGAAAAAATCCCTAAAAACCCTGAAAAATACCATGTTTTGGCTCATTTTTGCAAAAAAATCTTCCCCCCCCCCCCCCCCGAAAATTTCTTCCCCCCCCCCCCGGGGGGGGCCCCCGGGAAGCCCCCCCCCCCGAAAAAAAATCCCTAAAAAATACCCTGAGCAGTGTGACATATATCATCATGAAGCGCAACAGATGCACTACAGGTACATATAAGCCGCTTTGGTCTAAGTCTTTCCAGCAGTTCAGGGTGGCCCGGCAAAGTTTGCCAAATTTCGGTACTTGGACGGACCAAAATTTTCGAAAATTTCAAAGTCCCAAAAAATTTGCTGGGAAGCAGTGGCAGCTACCATAATACACCCTTCAGGGTTATTTTGGATGCTCTTCAAGATAGGCTATTAAAATCCTAGATAGCTCATACCGGTATAGAGGCTTGGTTTTCCGTCAACTGCATAAAAGCCTGTGGTCCCGGCGACAAGTATCACTGAGGACGAAGCTGCGAGTTTTTGATGCAATAGTACTTTTCAGGCTACTCTATGCTTGTGACTCTTCGACTGTTAGACAGTCAGACCTACGCCGCCTGGAAGTCTTTGAGCGGTCGTGCTTGCGCACCATCCTACGGATCAAGCAACGAGACCGTATATATCTGTAACGACGAACTGTACCGACGCAGTATGCAAAGGACCCCAATCGCGGCTCGTATCCGAATGTCCCGGCTTCGATGGCTTGGACATCTGGCTAGAATGGACCCATCTCGGTTGGCGAGGATCCTTTTCTTTTCCCCTGTCCCTGGGCATTGGAGGAAGCCACCCGGTCTGCCGGCGCTATCCTGGAGACAGGAAGTGGAAAGGGACCTCTGGGAAACAATGGGCCCCTACAGGCATGCAGGTTTCTCGTGGGGCGATGTGATCAACGACCTGGCCCGAGACAGACGGCAGTGGCAAGAGGTGGTAGCGAATGCTGGTATGGATCCGGAGCCCAGGGGCGTAGGCAGGGGAGGGCCAGAGGGGGGAATTCCCCTCCCCGAAACCAATTTGCCCCCCGGAACATTTGCCTTGTCGGGGGAAATTTTATAACATTTTCGCGCCGTAGGCGCGAATTTTATTACGTAATTAACTCAGGAAAACTTATTTACGCATCAAAATAAACTTCTAAATTTTTAAAATTTTTTCTTTTTTTCAGGTTTCACCGTCACCCCTGCCATTTTCTAAAAATGTCTGGCTTTTAACTGGGGGCTAGGCTACCGCCCACAGACCCCCGCCTATTTTAGTTAAAGATCAAACATTTTGCACTTATGATCTATATAACAAGTTTGTAAAAGTCCAAAAATCTTTTCAGTTAACGAATTTATACAGGAATTTAAAATCATTATTTATGCGATTTGGTAATTAATCTTATTAAACGTTTCCATTATGATTTTTGTTGCAATTCACAAAAATTTTGTAACTTCTGGGGGGCTCTGCCCCCAGACCCCCCGCGCAGCTACTACATTATATATATATATATATATATATATATATATATATATATATATATATATATATATATATATATATATATATATATACAACACGTGCCTCTGAGAATTTCAGCATGTTCAGTTGGTACGTATGTATAAGTAATGCGAAAGAAACCCGAAACGAGAGAACAGCGATTTTGAAAAATTAGGGTTATGTAAAAAAAATTTTGGATGTGCCCCCCCGAAATTTTTTCCTGGCTACGCCACTGCCGGAGCCCTTCAGATTGCTGGTCCAGCGACGAAGAAGGCATAAGGAGGAGGAGGAGGAGGCTAGCACAAAATTGCCAAGTGCATGACTTTTGAGCAACTAAGAAACATTTTTGGGAGTTTGGCAGCAAAAGCAAAAATTGGTTTTTTCCCACCCCTTGGTTTTTTCCCCATTTTGTAAAAATTCTGCTGGCAGTTTGCCAAGCGTCGCAGGAAGGCGAGACCGACATTTTTGGAAAGAGCACATGTTGTTCTCATAGAAACTATTAAAAGTTATTATATATTTAACTGCTATGGAAAATTTGAATTTGGGGGGGGGGGGCAAAAATGCCAAAATTTTCAAAATGTCACAAAATGCTCAAAAATGGTCCGATTTAGCTCAAATTTGGTGTGGTAGGTGGGATGGGCTACTGACCACCTACTGGGTAATTTTGACAAAATAGGAAAAAATAGGAATTTTTTCTTGCAAAAAATAGGAAAAAATAGGAATTTTCGAAGATAAAAATAGGAAAATATAGGAAGTTAAATGAAGTCTATTGGGCGAATCAATATTGAACTTACAGTATTAATTTAGTTTTTAGAACATTCAAACTTAGTTACAACAAAATATAACATATATAAATATAACAAAATAATAAATAATATATATATATCGAAAAATTTTCGCCCCCCCCCAAATTTTTTGGGCCTAAAAAGGCAAAAAAATTGTGGGGGGCGATACCCCCACCCCATTTCTGGTTCAAAATCAAAATCAAATCAAGATCAAAAAGACAGGCTAGCAAATAGAACAAATATAGCAAAGGAATGAGATTCTGAACATAAAATGGCCACTAGGCAAAGGGGTAAGAAAATGGCCCAAAAATAGGTTTTACGACGACTAAATTTGCCAAATAATTTACCGGAATTTTTCACTTAAAATCACTGTTTTTGCAATAAAACGTGCGAAAAACGCGTTTTTACTAAAAAAATGTTTTTTGTAAAAAATGGCAAAAATCGCTTTGTTTTTGCAATAAAACGTGCGAAAAACGCGTTTTTACTAAAAAAATGTTTTTTGTAAAAAATGGCAAAAATCGCTTAAAATTCGCCTTCAAAAATATATATATACTCCTAAGAAAAATTACTCGCACACAAAGGATGGCCATATTTGCATGCACAAGGGTCAGTAAAATTTACGTCCCGTTCAGGTATGGTGATGGAGGGGTACCCCCCGCCACAAGTGACCTCAGAAATTTCAAATGGCCAAAAATGGAAAATTTTCTATATATATAATATTAGAAAGTCAGAATTTTAAAAAAATGACCACTTTTTGCCCCCCCCCCCCCAAACTTTTTGGGTACAAAAACCGCTGGATGGGTTCGGGGAGGGGGAGCCGGAAGTTGCGGGGATGGTAATTATAGGTTTACCTGGGGGGGTTGGGAGGGAACCCCTCCCCCCAAATGAAAAAGTGCCGACCCCACCCTCGAAATTTCGGAGACAGACCCCACCCCCGTCCCCAAATGGCCAAATCCCAGACCCCACCAACCCAAATTAGCCAAACCCCACTCTCAAAATTTTGTAAATTTTGCCTCAAAATTAGTAAAAATTCAAAATTTTTTGGAAAAATTCGAAATTTTAGCAAAAAATCCGAGCAAAAAGGAAGAAATATTGTTGATTTTTAGTTGGAAATAACGCTTTTTTAGTAAATTTGCGAATTTTCCCCAAATTCGATTTTTCCGGACCCCATCCCCCTCACCACAAAACGGCTGACCCCACCCCCAACGTTTTCTCAAGGTACACCTATGATGGTAATATCAAAAATTCTGGGGGGAGTGGGTAAAATTGTTCAAAAATTTTGAGGGGGATACCCCCCCAACGGAAACTATGCTGAAAACAGAGTTTTTTGGTATTTGGAGCATCGGATAACTACAATCCCCTGTTCCCACCTAGTTCTTGCCCCTTCCCCACCCCCCCCCCCCCCCGGTCATAGGTGTGGCTGGGCAAAAAATCTGGGGGGGGGTTCCGACGGAGGGTGGGGGGGGGTCCGCCAAATTTCCCAAAAAACCCCTAAATTTTCGATTTTTTTGCCATTTTTGGCCACTTTTTGGCCAAAAATCGGGGGGCCTAGCTAAAGTCTGAAAAATTTGGGGGGGGGGTCGCGAAAATTTGTCAATTTGGTGGGGGGACCCCCCCACCCCCCGCCCCTAACACATCTATGCCCCCGGTAGTTTTCTCTGCATGTAGGCTGAATTCACCATGTTCCAACCCCCCCGCCCCAACGGACGCATATATTTAAAGCATAGGTCACGTGTCATTACCGCCAGAGCCAATGTAGGGAGCTGAATGTTCAATTCCAGTCAACATACTTTCTCTTAACTTTCTTAGAAAGGCCGTTGGCTTACCGACATAAATTCTGTGAAAGTGTGCTAGTAGCCAGCAGACATTCCAAGAAAGGTAGCCAGTTTATCGAATAGATTCTTTTTTAAAAATGTGAATTTCAGTAGAATTTAAACCAACATTCTTAGAATGTCTGTCAGTAGTTAACATAAATTCTGTTTAAAGTGTTATAAACTCGTTAACGGCCGTTAACGAAACATTTGAAAGACGCATAA
>JASAND010008367.1:0-62134 GCA_030248195.1 Trissonchulus latispiculum
CTTCCCTGGTCCGCTTTTTCACAACTTATCCCCAACGACGGTGTGGGCTTGTCTTTGTCGGCGCCGACGGCCCTTGCAACCATCAGACGCCTTTTCCGTTCTAGTATGTGGTTTTGAATAATTGATAAATGATTCAAATAATAGTAATAATAATAATAATAACAACGGTTTCTACAAATTGAATACTGTGAAGACTCATTAATACTTAACTTCACTTAACATAATAACTTCATTTAATAAAAGGGAAGCATTTAATTAGATCATACAAGTAAAGTGAGCAGTTCAAAAATCCTAGCCAACTTTTTTCAATTTAATATTTTGCTGTCAATTTAACTGTTATTCCAATCTTCTCTTACAAGTTGTATTCGCAATTGATGACCTTTCGCCGGATGGTCCCGGACCCCTGGAACCACTCCCGCTGGAACTTGTCCCCGGCTCCGGCAGGGGCGTCCGTCCATTCGATGGTGATTCGGTCGCTGGATATGTCCTCCGACTCCACGTCGAAGGGTTGGCAGGTCACCGAGAGGAGGACCCGCTGTTTGGGTTCCAGGGTCCCGCAAGGCGGCTCCACCATGAACCGCTTCATGTTCGTCGTCTTGATGGCCCACCCGATCTTCTTCCCGCCCTTGTTGCTGCATCGGAGACTCACCGTGACCTGCTGGTCGAACGGGGCTCCGAAGATCAGCCGATTGGACGGCTCCGTCCCGATGTCACCTGGCATGGAGGCCGCCATCTTGATAGATTGAGATTTTGCAGAGCTTGAAAAAAGGCTTTAGCACAACCGGCTGGCTCTGGTGATTGCTCGATACTAATTGTTAACTAATTGCGAGGTGGTGTGGCTTTTAGTAGTTATATAGTTCTAGCTTAGAATTTGCGAAGTATATAGTTTTTCCAGCACTGGATGGTTTCACAAGAAATGGCAGAAATTAGTCGACAACGAAGGAAAATCTTTTAGTGATAAATTAATTGCTTCGCATCAGTCTAAGATTAGCTATAGATTAACGGAAAGCCTACTTCTAAACCCTCCATTAAAAGCATTAAAAGAGTAACTTAATCCCACCATATTAGGATATTTGCTCTGGATTGCACCAAACTAGATTAGGATTAACCGCGGATTAGCAGAGGACTGCGTCCAATTGTGGAATGGGAAACTTAGGAGTAATCCTCAACTAGTCCGCAAAAAAATTGCAAAATTTTAATCCATCCTATACATATAAGTTTAACTTAAATGCTTTAGTCTGAAAGAAAAACAGGCTAGAGGAACTGCAAATGCGGCACACTTTGCCACAATCTTTGATCAATATATCGACCAGTAATCTATTGTATAGCAAATATATAAATGATTGGATTAATGGACTGATTTCCCAACCACAAAAAATGCATGATAACGAAAATGGTTTGACTTAATTCGATATAGTCTGAACTACAGCCATTATAACTTAAAAATACGTTATTACTCCAACATAGATGATGCTAGTGATCCCACACTGTAGAGGAAAGTCCTGTAGAGGAAAGGGAGGACTTTCCTGTCGCAAACGATCTGCCGATATAGCGGCGCTCGTTCCTGTATATTTTGTAAACTTCGAATTCTTCAGAACGTCTAGATATTAAAAATTGTTTGTACGACAACGCAAGCGTTAACACGAACCAGAACAAGTTACCCCTTAAAAGGGGAATAATACCGCCGTCGAGTTTGGGATTTATGTGTTCAACGTTTTGTTTGTTTTCATCATACTGTTCTAGTGTACGGTGACGTTAGCTTTTGACTAGTTTCAACTACCGACACGAACCAGAAAAAGTTATCAGTGTCACGAGTTTTGCGTTTCATAAAATTCAGCAGTAAAGGGCCCCTCCTGAGTCCTGACTAGTCATTAGTAGAATGTCACTGTCAGGAGTTATTAATTTGGCGTTGCATAATACACTTAAGGCACTTTTGGTTTGTGTAACGGCACTTTTGGTTTGTGTAACGGCACTTTTGGTTTGTGTAACGGCACTTTTGGTTGTGTAACGGCACTTTTGGTTTGTGTAACGGCACTTGTAAACTTTGTGGCACGGCACCTGTAAAAGTCAGCAGTAGTTTTAACAGCCATTTCCCATTAATAGGGCAAATTTTGAATACAGCCAATGCTTCTTTGATTTTTGGGTCATAGTCTTTCTTGATACTATTTCAAATTTCCGTTTCTGTTTTAATAGCTCACAAAGAGAATTTTGCTGCAAATGATTTGTTGAACATAAAATATCCCGTAACATTAAAAGGATTCTAAAGTTGAATTTGGAAAAACTATTTACATATTGCCCACAGCAACATGATCTAGTTTATCCTAGCGGGTACAAGGATTATGCTTAATTAAGAGACGTCATTGTTATTTAATATAAATTATTAAATTAATAAGTGTTTAGCTGTTAACAAAACTAAAGGCATACTATGAAACGTGGACTATTTAATATTTAGCTTAACAATCATTTAATACTATTTAAATACATTTAATATTTAAATTTAATATTTAATATTTAAATACATTTAATACTATTTAAATACATTAAATACATTTAAAATACATTTTAATATTAAATATTTAAAAATCTTTCGATAAGACAAATAAATGCCAATATAACGTACATAAATCTTTCCAACACAATGATTATATTGAACTGTTACACTAAAAAATTTTTTCGAAACCCAAAATTAGATTCCTTAAAAAGAGAAAATGGCAAGCTATATTTTGAGATAAAGATGGTTTGTTAACTCCAAGTATTGAATGAGTGTTCTCATAGTTCAAATTTGATGTCTCCAAAAGGAATCACCACCATAAGTGATGCCTACATCGACCGTGTATTGCAGGAATAATTTATTTATAAAAATGTTAGCATGGAAGCACTATCCTGTATATATATTTTTTACTTAAAAAATCTGTTAGAGTACCGCTTTCTACATTTTGTTAGAAAGTAATAAACTAGGAGCAAGAGTCCATAATATTGGATTATAGTGATGTGGATCGGATCGGATCGGCAGCTAAAAATTTAACCGATCCGATCCAGCAAAATTATTCGTCGATCCGATCCGATCCGATCCGATCCGGGTCCTGGATCGGTCGATCCGATCCGATCCGGCGATCCGAAATGATTTCTTCGAAAAGCTAAGTGGAACTAGATCTAAAGTTGGTTTTTGCCTTGCCAAACTTATCTTACACACTAGTTTCACTAATATTTCTTCATTTTATTCTTCGGAAATACTAAAGCGTAATTGTGTAAACTTATATAGATTAAGCAAATGAAGTAAAATTACTCAAAATAGTGAGGCAGATGATGATCGCGGCCTGCCTACTAACATAACACAAACTTAACATTATCAATTTAAGGTGGTGATTCCTTTTGGGCACATATTGTTGATTGACGGCGTAAACCAGGATGAAATTCAACGAAACTTTCCAAAATAAGTTGTTTTAGCGTTCTAACACCCTCTGCGCAATCGCGCTTCAAAAATTCAACATTTGCGTTCAGGGCGGTTTTTGCCAATTTCTGAAAGTTTGGCAGCAGCTGCATGGCTATGACTATATCCATTCGAAAGAACTCGTTAAACTCTACAATTTTGCTTTTGGAAGGAAATTTCTAGCTTTTCCCTATCGTGAGATATAGCCAATTTTCTTATTTTGGCGTCAAAAACTTGTCCTTTCTGCAGAAATCAAATAATCCACTACTTCTTGAGCTACGAAAGCCGTAAAATTTAACTAAGGGTGTCAATTTAAAGGTCTCACAGAGGCCAATTATCGGAGGCATGACCATCGTACAATTGCTATCCCTTAGGCTGCTATCACAAAAAATGTAGTTTTTGCAAAAACACGACCAAATTTTTTCCAGCGATTGTGCAGAATTTAGTATGCAAGCTAGAGAGTTGCCACTTAGCAGATGTGTTTTACACAAAAATACCCCGGGACCCTTTTTTAGTTGCCCCGATAGCTGCTTTCTAACTGAAGTAGTGGCTTGCCAAAGTAGTGAAAAGTAGGCAAAATCCACGTTGCGCAGACATTTTAGTTTATTTCTCCATAACGAAGAGCGATATCACAATAACTAAAAAAGGGTCCCCAGCTATTTGATAGAGGTATCGAATGCTCTAACCGATGTCTTGCGAAAAAATCTACTTCAGCCTGCAAAAAATCTGAAAAATTATACTTCTTCTAAAATACAGGAAAAACATTTTGGAAAGCCAAACTTAGATTCATTGTACTCATTAAAAAGAGAAAATGTCAAGCTACATTTTGATATAAAAATGGCTTCTTAACTCCAAGTAATGAATGAGTTATAATGGAGCAAACTTTATGTGACCAAAGGGAATCACCACCTTAAGATAATACAAGTTAAACATATCAGTTAAAACTATAATTTTGAGATTTAATTCCAATTTGAAGTAAAATTTATTAACTTGATGTTCCAGACACCGAAATCGAAGTTGCAATTTTTGGATCGCCGATCAAACTAACATTACTGAATCTGAAGATTGTGCAGCGAAAACAGACTAAAAGCTTTTAAAAACATTGCGGGAAGTAAATTTTGTATGAACACTGAGTTTGACTCCTTCGGGTTTTGGAATAAAGCCACAAAGAGTCTAATCACAAAACTTCACTCCGAAATTCTGACAACAGCAAGCAACATTAATTACAGAGAGTTATGCATTAATTCATTTATTAATTCATTTTTCATTACTACAGCATACTAACAGCGGGTCCTGCTTCTGCACTTCGATGCCAGATGACAGATGCATTGCATAAAATTATATAGCATGTTAAAGCATTGGATTGCTGTAATAAGTAGTTACATAGCTACAGAATGCTAAGCTTGAGAGACTCAAAACCAAAAACAAGTTTGTTTGCTATAAGGAAAATATTGGACTAACAACGTAAGCACCAAACAGTGCAGTGATCGAAGTCATGTTCAGTCACAAATATGCGTTGGGTACGGTTTAATTTTATGTGATATTGGGTATCAGGTCGGATCGCCGATCCGCCTGATTCAAGCGATCCGATCCGGACCGATCCAGCAGGTCTACCGATCCGATCCGATCCGATCCGATCCGGCCTCCGGATCGCGGATCGGATCGATTTTGCCGATCCGATCCACATCACTATTGGATTATGCCAAAAGGGGTTCCTGGTTATCAGAGCAAAAACTATGCTCTACTCGCTAACTAACGGCTGACCCCCCCTCCCCCCCCCCCGAACATTGCTCTACTCGCTATCAGCTGACCCCCCGAAATCACCATCACACTCTTAAAAAGACTCCTGTAGAAACTACAGGAATTCCTGTAGTTTTCTACTAAAGTGCTCCTGTGCGGTCAGTCACTAGCGGAGCTTCCTGTATTTTCCTACAGGAGCACTTTTGTAGTTTTAATGCTACCAGAAATATCCTATAAATTGTACCAGAAGTTCCTGTAGTTCACAATTTGACCCTCCATGGTGAACTACAGGTTTTTCCTGTATTTTTAACAGGAATTCTTGTGCAAACTACAAGTACCCCAAAAAAGTTTGGGGGGCCGAATTACAGGTTTCTCCGGTAGTTTTTACAGGTTATTCCTTTTATTTCTACAGGATTCCTGGATGCACTGGGAATCAAAAATACAGGTTTCTCCTGTAGTTTTTACAGGTTGTTCCTGTCAATTCTACAGGTTTCCTGGATGCACTAGAAATCCAAAGCACAGGTTTCTCCGGTAGTTTTTACAGGTTATTCCTGTTAATTCTACAGGTTTCCTGGTTGCATTGGGTATCAAAAATACTGGTTTCTCCGGTAGATTCTACAGGTTATTCCTGTTATTTCTACAGTTTCCTGGATGCACTAGAAATCCAAAGCACAGGTTTCTCCGGTTGCTTTGTAAGGGAAGCAGGCATAGGAAAGATTGATAAGCCTGCAATGGGAGTTCAGCTGATGGCCCTGTGGTGTAGTGGTTTAGCATGTCTGACTCTGGAGCAGAAGGGCCGTGGTTCGATCCCCGGCGGGACCAATTCTTTACTTTCAATGGTGAGTGAAAAGCTGAACCTCCCTCTTCCCTTCTCTCTTCTAGGTCCTGGTTTCGTGGGTACGAGGGTGCCTGACGCCTCCCGTTCGGGCTTGTCCTTGGTTTCTTCCTGATCCACCAGCCCTGGTAGAAGCGCTACATGTGGCGAGGCTGCCTCAGGACCCGGATTGGACTCCTGTCTCCGGTCCCCCAGTAGTTGCTTCTGGTTGATTGGATCTAAAGGGGTCTGGAACGTGTGTCGGGGGAGCACGGATCCCTTGGGCTCAGAATGCCCTGCGCTGGATGCGCTCTCGGTTCGATTCCGAGTTGAGTAAGCCGCGGGACGCGTCTTAAAGAAACCCGGGGGAGATGTAAGGGAAGCAGGCATAGGAAAGATTGATAAGCCTGCAATGGGAGTTCAGCTGATGGTCCCGTGGTGTAGTGGTTTAGCATGTCTGACTCTGGAGCAGAAGGGCCGTGGTTCGATCCCCGGCGGGACCAATTCTTTACTTTCAATGGTGAGTGAAAAGCTGAACCTCCCTCTTCCCTTCTCTCTTCTAGGTCCTGGTCTCGTGGGTACGAGGGTGCCTGACGCCTCCCGTCTTGGGCCTGTCCTTGGTTTCTTCCTGATCCGCCAGCCCTGGTAGAAGCGCTACAGCTTTACAGGTTATATATTCCTGTTATTTCTACAGGTTTCATGGGTGCAGTGGAAATCAAAATACAGGTTTTCCGGTAGTTTTACAGGTTATTACTGTTAATTATACCGGTTTCCTGGATGCGGTGGGAATCAAAGTACAGGTTTGTCTGCACATATTTTCTTTGTTTGTATTATTTATTCTATTTGCCTTTCACTTTTTCATTTTAGCATTATTGAGGTGTTTGTACTGTATTATATTAGGGAATTGTAGATTCAGTTTCAATTTGTTTGTATTTTATCAATATTTGTAAATAACGAATAAACAGTTTGCACAACCGTTACACTTTAATAGGGCTTTCTACGGGGGGAAAGGATAAGAAACCAGTTGCTGAATTCGTAGGTGCTCCCGATATCCTGTATATAAAAATTACAGGAAAACGTCTAAATAACAACAAAGGAATCTGCATTTTGATTCCCGAGTAGTATTGTTGGCGCCGTACTGTTTCAGTAACCGATTTTAGTTTTAGTTTTAGATTTAATCGGCGGCCCATGATGATGTCAGTTACAGGTCACATCCCAAAATAGTTTCAGTATCAGGCATCCTCCCAACATAGTTTCAGTTTCAGTTAGGGATCACAAAACAATGTCTGTTTCATTTTTATTTTCAGGCGGCAATTCAGCTTTAGTTCAATCACAAATCTGTTGCTTATAGTCAGAAAAATATAATGCATATAGTTGGTTGGTTGCTCCTACTGAAAAAAAATAACAAAAAATCTGCTTAATACCATCAAGTCGTCATATTTTGTGGAAAGACTGAAACTTGATTCAGTTCAGAATTTCAGGCCTTCATCTAGTTTTAGTTTCAGTGAATGAAATTGAAATCTGTACACCGCAAACCTGGTTTTAGCTTATCTCTATTCCCAAGGCATCCAGGAATACTGTGGCAGCTAAACTGTAACAAACAACTACTATAGAAACCTATAGTTTGACTTCTAGTGTTTATGGCAATCCTGTAAAAGTAACGGGATTTACATGTAGTTTGGGGCACTATTGCGTCCAGGAATCCTGTAGAATTAACAGGAATAACCTGTAAAAACTACAGGATTTACCTGTAGTTTAGATCACTAGTGCATCTAGAAAACCTGTAAAATTAACAGGAACAACCTGTAAAAACTACAGGAAAAACCTGTATTTTTTGGTGTCCACTTCACTCCGGAATCCAGTAAAAATAACAGGAAACACCAGTAAAAAGTACCGGAAAAACCTGTAGTTTCAGCAAGGAAAACTTCCAGGATCCTGTAAAAACTACAGGATATTCCAGTGAAAACTACAGGGCACGACCAGTACTTTTTACTAAAACAGCTCCTGTGAAAACTACAAGACCACATTTGTAATAATTACAAAGGGCTTTGGTAGAAACTACAGGACACTTTTGTAGTAATGCACTACAAAAGTGATTCCTGTAGAAAATACAGGAGTTTTGCTAAGAGTGCACTTCAAAGAAATTCGCGAGCTATGCTTGTATTCTAAAGCTCGAAACAGATACAAAATTCGCACACGGAAGGCTTGTGTTTGGAGCATTGGCACACGAGGATAGAGGATAGAGGATTTGCGTGGAGGTTAGCCGATAGCGACCAGAGCATACTTTTTGCTCTGATAACTGAGGGCACTTCACGTGACCTTCAAAATGTTGAAATCAGAGTAATAGCCTCTCTGAGCAGCGGATCTCACTGAGCGAACACACCTTGCACACTTTGCATAACATGTTTCAGTTTTAACACTGATTCCAGCTGTTAATATTGTCACCTGACAGCTATGCCCTTTCACATCACTCTTGCTGCATTTCGAAAAGAAGTTCCTAGAAACGTTCAGAGTTACCGTTTCTCCACCGTTTTGACAGTTTCCCCAAATAACTTAAACTTAAATAAACTAAATAACTTAAAATGTCACACCCTCGGAGTGGACAAATGAAAACTTATTGCAATGACACTTGCAAAAGAACTTGACTTTGGGTATTGCTGATTCTCCTGTCCCAACAACGATACGGTAGCTGCTTGGTGGGTCAGCGCAGAGTTGGAAGCGGTCGTGGGAACCCGCAGGTATCCGTTCCCGTTGGTGGGGTTGGGCCGAGTCGGTTCGGGTACAAGTCTTTGATCAAATCTTTGACCCGCGGGTAGGGGCGGGTTTAGGTTTTGCTTGGAAAGTTGTATTAATATATAATATTCGTGATTATTTTTAATTTCTGAAAAACAAATTTTCAACGTTTGATGATTACAGAAGAAAAGCCTCTTTAATTGTCTTGTCTAATTTATGTAATTATGAATTAAACACTAAAAACCTTTTAAGTGTTTCAATTGGATACAACTTTGAGACATTTTGTGTTAAAGTTTTTTCTCCATCTTAAAACGATTCGAATGGATCCATCAAAATGAAAGCGGGTCGCCCGTACAGACCAAGTGAGTGCGGGCCAAGGGTAAGCACTAAGCGGGTTGCGGTTCCCCGCGGGTAAAAGTTTCGTTCCGCTTCCAACTTTGGGTGAAAGTCAGTCCAACCCAGGTTTTCACAATCTCTATTGCTTCAGAGAAATTTTCTTCAGTGCCTTGTGAAAGTAAAGACAGATTTTTATATAGGTGTAAATAGATTATAATTCCATATTGAACTACTAATGAACTCTATATATATTATAATGTATATATATATATATACTTATAGAAATATATATTTTTTTTTTAAGAGGACGCTTTTTAAGCCATATAAAAGCGAAAAGACGAGGAAGAAATGAAAAGAAAAACTAAAATAAAATAAATTGTATGCGCAATACCTAAGTAATATAGCATGTAATGGGTGGGAGGATACCTTTTTATAAGTTTGGGTAACCTTACCAAAAGAGACAAAACAAAATGAAAAGCAGTAGAAACGATGAGATAATAAAGGAGCGATCAAATAGAAAGGGGAAATAAATGACTAGCTATACACAGGAGCTCACATGTGCAGGAGGGGAAGTTCTGGGGGGGGGGGTGAACTGGCGGCCGGAAGCCGCCGGAAAACTGGATTTTTCCGGCTTTTTACCCAGGGAAAAATCCGGATTCTGGAGGGGGGGACCCTCTGGGGTTTCGGCTCCAGGTCTGGGGGTGTGAAAACCCCCGCAACCCCCCCCCCCAAGCACACGTATGCACAGGAGTCCATATTTCCATATCTTCCTATATACTTATGCACTCTAGCTATGCAAACAAGTAAACGAATTAGGTATATAACTATGATTGGTGCAGAAGACTAAGATTGTTTGTAAGTAAATACGAGAGATTATTAGGAAACCATCCAGTGCTGGAGAAAAACTACTTCGCAAATTCTAAGCTAGAACTATCTAACTACTAACTACAAGCCACACCACCTTGCAATTACTTCACACTTAGTATCGAGCAATCACCAGAGTGAGTCGGTTGTACTAAAGCCTCTTTTTTTAAACTCTCCAACTAAACCTCTGTTCAGGATGGCTATGCCAGGTGACATCGGGACGGAGCCGTCCAATCGGCTGATCTTCGGGGCCCCGTTCGACCAGCAGGTCACGGTGAGTCTCCGATGCAGCAACAAGGGCGGGAAGAAGATCGGGTGGGCCATCAAGACGACGAACATGAAGCGGTTCATGGTGGAGCCGCCTTGCGGGACCCTGGAACCCAAACAGCGGGTCCTCCTCTCCGTGACCTGCCAACCCTTCGACGTGGAGTCTGAGGACATATCCAGCGACCGAATCACCATCGAATGGACGGACGCCCCTGCCGGAGCCGGGGACAAGTTCCAGCGGGAGTGGTTCCAGGGATCCGGGATTATTCGAAGAAAGGTCATCAACTGTGAATACAACTTGTAGAAGAAGGTCGGAAAAACAGTTAAATTAAAAATATTAAAACAAAACATTAAATTTAAAAACGTTGGCTAGGATTTATGAACTGCTCATTTTACTTGTATGATTAAATTAAAAGTCTGAATTTTGATTTAGTGTACATAGGTTGCAATTTTTAGGGACTCACCGAACCGTTAATTGGCCAAACCGTTAATCCACCCGAGCTGAAAAGACCTTTTTGAAAAATCCCATTCTTCGCACCAAAATTTGTACTTCGGCGTCCTGCCAGAAATAGTGTATGTGAGATATATTGTTGCCCACCATAAAGTTTTTTCTTTGATATATTGGCTAACGTTGGGCGTTGGGGGGAGTCGATCCGACGATGTCGTGTCAAACCCGTTCGTAGCCCCCCCCCCCCTTAATTCTGCTTGTTTAGCTGGTTGCAGTGCATGCATTTCCTTATTTATAAAGCAAAAGGTCCAGAGTTGAGTTGAGTCTTGACAGTATCAAAGTACTTCATCGAAGACAGACAACATTTTCCCCTTAGTGTCACACCCCCAGTTGCTTTCGCGATGAGAGGTAACGCCAGACCAAATTTGCTCAGGGTCCGTGGTCTGGCGTTGAATAATTGCAAATGCAATTACCCGAGGCGTAGGCAAGGCTACTGCCGGAGCAGAAGCGACAGACAACATCTACACTAGAGTAGTTAGGATTAGAAATTTCCAAGAAACATTGTGTTCAGCGTGTACCACCAGAAAATCGAAGCCCAGCAAGCTCATTATGGCATGTTCAAGGTTGATGCCAGAGCGACGACAGCAATGTTTATGAAGTTGGGAACTGGACCCATTATAAATAGTAAAGATACAACTGCACTCTTAGAAATGTTCCAGTAGAAAGTACTGGAATCTTAGTAATTTCCTACTAAGGTGCTCCAGTGCAATAAAGACATAGCGGACTGTGGAGCGATTAGTATTTTCCTACTACAACAGTCCAGTATTTCAAAACTACTGGAAATAGCAAGTAAACTTTACTAGATATATAATCTACGTAGGACTCTAGCATACTAGCTACTGGAATTTCCATTAGTTTCTACTAAGACTAGCAATAAAACATCCTTTCCACGAAAATTCTAGGAATTTCACCATTTGTTCTGCCTTACGTTGTTGACGGATTTGTAAGAGATTGCCTCAACCTAACTACATAACTTTTATATCGCTAAAAAGATCTCATTCTGCGAAACATAATTATATAAAAATTATTGCTGTGCGATGTTCTTAGCTCAAGTTATAGTATTTAATTTGTCGAAAACGCCCGTTTTTGAAAAATGTCAGCGTTGTATGTTTACACGCTGAGAAGCCCCCTCCCGAGATTTCAGCCTTAATGTGTCGAGCATCTCGCAAGCTTATTCTATTAGGAAGAGATGAGTGTCTTACTCTTCCTATTATAAACTCTTGATTTTACCAATCTCCTCAAACAGTTTGAGCACCAAACTACTGGATTTTCCAGTAGTTTTTACTACTTTTTCCAGTGGTTTCTACTTGACTCCTAATATAATCTGAGCACCAAAATATTGGATTTTCCAGTAGTTTTTACTAATTCCTCCAGTGGTTTTTACTAAACTCCTAAAACACTCAAAGCGCTGAAATTTCAAGTTTTTCTCCAAAAGCTAAAGATTCGAGCCTGTAACAGCATTTTTTCTAGGCACTAAACTGTACGCGTTTCAACCTCTTACGAATTGGGATGGAGATTTTGTGCCATACTAATCAATTAAATTAGTTATCACCAATGGATCTACACTCCATTCATGATGGTTGATTTTCATAACGTTGGAGAATCCGCCGCTTTGCCTTCACAGCCGTCAGCACTCCCGAAGGTGCATAACGGCTGCAAAAATAAGCCCCATAACTTTTGTTGATACAGAAGCAGAGACCTGGGGCCAATTTCATAAAACTTCTGGAGTTGCGTAATCCGCAACTTGAGACCTCAAGTGCTCGAGACTTGACATCTCAAGTGTTGCATAAAATTTCTCAAGTTCTCAAGTTGCAAGCTCTCGAGTTGCAAATTCTCGAGTTCTGAAGTTGCGGAAAAATTTCTACACTATAGTCAAGTGCGTGTTTCATAAAACTTCTCGAGTTCTCGAGTTGCAAGTTTCTAGTAGCCCGCAAGCTCTCTGGTCAAAATGGACCAGAGAACCTGAGCCTCAAGTTCTCGAGTAGCTAATAATACACGCATTTACGCATGCGTAGAGTACCCATCGTAATTGTAAACTGTCCTCGAGTTGCAAGTTCTCGAGTTCTCGGGTCTAGTACATGTTTCATGAAAGTTCCCACGCAATTCTGTTTCAGGTTCTCGAGTACTTGAACTTGAGGTCCCAAGTTCTCACGTAGGCTTGCAAGTTGGGTTAGTTTTCTCGAATTTGCGGAAAATGTTTATGAAACGCTTGAGATCCGCACTCGAGACTTGAGTCTTGCAACTTTCAACTTGAGAACGCGAGAACTAGAGAACCTTTATGAAACTGCTCCCAGGACAGATGACTTGTCCAAAATCTGATCGCTGAAAACTTGTGAGTTTACCCTCCATATACTCTCAGCGAATCAGCGAATCGAGTACTTTAGTACTGGATTGTCCTGTAGTTTTAACAAGACAATCCCGCATAATATACTAGACCCTCCAAAATATTTGGAGGATGAAATTACTGGATTTTGCAGTAATTTTTACTGGTTTCTCCAGTAAATATCTACTGGAATCCTGAAATACTCAGAGCACCAAAAATGCTGGATTTTCCTGTAATTTCTACTGGTTTTTCCAGTAATATCTACTGGACTCTTGAAATTAAATACTTTGAGATCCAGAAATACTGGGTTTTGCAGTAAACTTCTATCTAGCAAACTTCTAAAATGCTTTGATCACAAAGAATACTGTCAGTATTTTTATTGATTTTCTTATGTAATATCTGCATACATAGTATACTCCGCTGGCTTTTCCCAAAAATTCCCCTCCAGGTCTTGAGGGGCACAGATTTCTGGGGGATGTTTTCGAAAACTGATTATATGTATAGCTATTTTTGCTGCTGAGCTAAAAATATTCAATTTTAATCTAATATTAATTATTAGGTAACACTGGTACTTTGTTGTAATTTACGTAATGTTTGTTTGTGTTGTGTTATTGTTTGGTTTCCAAAAAACCATTAATATCGCTATGCAGGTGAGCTGTAGTTGATAATTATGTTCATTCGAAATGGAATATGTAATGAAAAAGGGTTCTTAAATTAATTTGCGTGCAATTAAAACGCTTTATGTCTGTAAAATTGTGATTCCAAGTTATGAAATTTTTCCAACTATCCTAAAACAACATGAAATGCTTTAAATTGGTTTCTTTCGCTCATAATAATTTTAAGTCATTGCCACAAGTGTCAGAATTTAGACCCTGCACCCAGTCATATTTCGTAACAATTAAGTCACTATCAAACAAACAAAGACTCTGTCCTTTTCTGCGTTGATCCGTCTAAAACAATTAAAAAGGACAATCATTTAGATTCGAATTACAATTATTCAAGTGTTAACGAGTCAAAACATACTTTCTCCTTTAAAGTCTAAAACAATAAAAAGTATAAATTAGTCACAAAGGGTCCTAGCTCATTCTTACGTATAGGTTCTGGTTTTCCTTCCCCCTTTAAAAGGAGTTTTAACTCCTCTTTCTGTTTCCTCTTCCTCCTTTTCTGGGCCTTTCATGTTCTCCGACGCCCAGCTGTCTGGAGAGCGAACGGAGCTCCCAGACACCTTACGTGTATGAATTCATTCATACGTTCAGTCACGTAAGGTCCCCACGTGACTACAGAAGTAGTCACAGTTGGCCTCTCCAGCACAAGGCTGGAGGAAAGGCTCTGCACCGTCTCAACACATATGTATAGGTACGTAGAGGGGAATAGCACCTAAAAGGAAATAAATGGAAGTAAAACGAAATTTAGGTACTTAGGTAGTTTTTAGCCGTAGGTTGCCATAAATTGGTTAATTTTAACTTAGGTATTAGTCAAGTTTACTTAGGTTAGTTAAGTTTTAGGGGAGGTCCCCCTGGATCTCTCGAATGGGTCATTATGTATGTTTTTCTGCGTAATAAAGACCCCTTCTACTGGCCGCTAAGAGGCCTTGAAGTGGCCGCCAAGAGGCCACAACGAGAAGAGGAGGAACTTTTGTTCCTCCTAGGATTTATGAGTTCATACCCCATCTTTGCAAATACAGAAGCAAAGACGGAGGTAAAAAGGGGGAACCTTTAATAAAAAGAGAATTAAAAGTCCCCCCACCCAAAATTAAGGCTAAAAATAGCCCTCAAAACTTATCTTGCCAATTAGCAAACTCTTGCTAATTGGCCCAAAACTCCGAAATTCGACCTCTTCTTAAATTTTTCGTCCTTTTTGTTTCCAATTTCCTTTTGGCCTCTCTATTGGGCCTAAGTTGTTTTCGTCTCTGGAAGCGAAACTCCGAGATGTTTACTTTTCGCATTTTGGGCTCATTAGTCTTAAGAGCCATAAAATCCCCCAAAATCTCGCCACTGGAAGTGTGGCCCGCAAATGTTTGCTTTCCAGATTTATGGCACAGAAGCCATAAAACCAGACTCTTTGGCGGCCCGCGCACGTGGACTACCGTAGGCCACGACTTCGGTAGTCCAATCATAGGTGATTGCAATGATCGCACCACGCGAGCAGCCAATCAGCTGCAAGGGTGCGAAACACCGCCCCCAAACAGGGTCTCGACTGGAAATTCGAATTTCCAGTCAGTGTCGGTTGAGACTTCAGACAGAGCGGTTGCTCTCCCCCTTTTTAGTCCGGTTGTTTGCCGGGGAAAATGCCGTCTTGAGCCGTTATACGGAGGCCTTGGCATTGGCATTTCCCCCCTTCCCCCCTTTCCCCTCTTAGGACGCAATTTCTTTTTCAGGTTGAGTTAGCACCGACACTCTAGGCCTGGTACAAACACCCCTGTGGACCCTTATGCCCTCGAGGCGGTCAACAGGGGCAATTCTGCTGCATATCTTGGGGACCCTTATGCCCTCGTGGCGGTTCCCAGGACCCGATTTCTGACCCTACCGGACCTTAGGGCCCCGATGACAATTACACACACCTCTGATAACTGGGCCTAATCACCCCAGTTTTAGCATATTTGTCATTTTGCACATGTGGAGGGTGTGGGCCTTTCGCCCCATCCTCTGGGGTTATGTTGGGTGTGGGTTTTTAGGTTGGCTTGCGTGTTCCCAGCCCTCGCAAGCCAACCCCTGTTATTTTCCGATTTTAGTCTGAAAACAAGCGATCTCGTTTCCAATTTTAAAGCTAATTTCTCTTCAAAATCACCACTTTTTGGTGATCTAAAACCCTCAAATTTCAGCCACCTTTTAAATCTCCAAAAGCCCATTTTCCCTGTTTTTGCTCATCTTCCACCCAACTACGAAAATAACCCAAAACTCCAGAAATTTGTCAAATATTTGGGGCAACCTAGGTATTGAGGGGAGGACCCTTCCGGTTCCCCCCAAGCCCGGGAAGTTGAATGACTTCCCGGAACTGTCGCGCAACAGAATGCCCCATTTTCCCCACAGCCGGCGGCCAGATCCACCGGCCTTAATTCTTGCCTTGCTGTAAAGTTGGAAGTGTACGAACAACCAGACTTTACGAGTGGGAAACTGTGCACAAGGGTAACGTCGAACCTGGAGGAGATGTAGTTCCAGTCGACCCAACTAACCTCGCCAAAACACCTAAGTGAATCTTACCGAACGGAGTTTAACCGCCGATGAAGAGCAAAGACTCAATTGTGAAACAAACTACCCCAAATTTGCTGAAAAGTACATGCTTAAAAAGAACTATCTACCTACCCAAATATTCTTAGAAAAAGCCTTACCTACCGAATATACAGTTCTAATACAAAAACCTAACTAAAGAAGACACCCTAGATGGCCCAAAAATGAGACCACATTTACTTGAAGGTTATGCTTGACAGAGGGGCGAACCCCGAAAATTGCGTACAAAATTTAGGGTGCAGATACAGACACAGAGTAAATAAAATCCTAACTAAAGTTACTACAAAAACTGTCAGAGAACAATGGAATATGAAGCACAAAAAGTTACGAGCAAGACAACAGTAATACAGAAACTACCTCAATCAAATTTAAGCCTAAACTACCAGAAGAATTTTAGCAGTCATTAAGAGAAATTAAAGAAGAATAGACACTTTAAAAACAAATAAAGAATGAAGAGAGTCTAGCTCTACAAGGTCACCCTGGAGCGACTACAATCTAAAGTGGTACCCACTTTAGACAAGTTATACAAGTAATGACAAGCACAGCAAATAAGGGTCCAACGCGAGGAGCAATAAAATATACACAGCCGTTCACGAAGAGAGAAAAACAACAGACTGAATGCAGACCAACGAAAGCAGACAAAACTAGTTTGACGGAGCCGTGGTAGAATCTGATTGGACAATTTTGAGACCCCTTTAGAAAGAGAGAAGTTGGGAAAGACTCTTAGCGAAAATAGACAGATACGCAGCGCCACCTATTGACTAGGCTGGCTGACACACATATACGTAATTTCTACATAGACACACAATCATTTTGACTAAGACTTTCAAACAATTTCAGAACACAATTTCAATGCAAATTTCACACATTATAAATTACTTTCAAAATACCATTTCTAACATTATTTCAATCCAAAATAAATTCAAACACACACATTAACATTTTTAGAGGACTGACGTCACGCCGCCTCATTACATTGCCAATTAAAATTACACACTGTTTTGTACTTGTGCTCTCTTTAATTCAGCCGGTCAAAAGAGTAGGATTGTTTCTAAAACTTGCTTCGAAAACGAATTTCTCTTTTATACTTTAAACCAATTAATTATTAAGCCTTTAAAAGGGGTTAACCGGCTCCCCTTTAACTTACACAGTGTTTTGTAGTTTTGTTGTTTTGATAATAATTGCGACAGCAATTATTATTCGACTTTTGGCTTCCAAATCTCTCCCTAAACTTGCACACGCAAAATTCACGCAACACACGAGCAATCACCTGGAAATGGCCATAACACGGGCCATTTCCGAATCCAAACGCAGGTAGTTAGGCATTAACTGGATTAATTAGTCTAGGTAGTAATTAGCATGGGAAGTAGCCCCATCTAGGTTTTAAGTTATTTTAATTATCAACTTCCGGGTTCCTCATGTAAATACCTTCGCAGAGAGGGTCTTGAGGCCCCGTGATTAACTTTAATTAATATCTTATGAATTGTATGCATGATGGGCACTTCATGTAAACTCCTCCCAGTTGGAGGTCTTGTCGCATGTCCGGAATGAATGAAAGAATGAATAATGTTGGTGGGGCTACTTTAATACCTTCAGTGAGGTCTGAGACAGTCAGTAAATAATAATTAAAGTAACTTAATTAGTAGTTAGGTAGGTAGTTAATGATTATAATAATTAGATAGGTAGATTGGGAGAAAAAAAGTTCGAGTCTGTAAGTTATAGGTAACTGTTTTGTATAGTAGTCCTAGAATTGTAGAGTTAGATTGGTATTGTTTAGGATTGCTGTTAATCTGTAGTTCTGGGACCCCAGAGGCCTGCGTAGGTTATCTTTCTTAAGATGTGGAGCCTCTGCAGAAATGGGTCAACTTGTGATAAGTAGGTAGGTTAGTTAATTAGGTTAAATTAGGTAAGTATTGATATCTGTGTCCTAGGGTAAGATGGATCGGTTAGTGACAGGTTGTAGGAGGTAAACAGTAGAGAAGTTACCAGGTGTAGTTTAGGAGTGTACCCGTAGATTAGAGGGTAACTGTTTAGTTCAGTTAGTTTTAGTTAAGCGGTAGAGAGGTGTTAGTGTAGTTTGAGTTTTAGTAAAGTAGTAGTGTTAAGTTAGTTTTAGTTTCATAATAGTTGATTCTAGTCAGATAGGCAGTGTTGAGCAGTGCAGTCCACGCTCCATGACCAGTGCTTTAGTCCTGTCCAGCCTCATTTGCATATCTGGCCGGAAACACCAGAACGGCAAGGAAATCGTTCAATCTTGTTCAAATGCACACTAAAATCACCAAATAGTCTGAAATTTGGTCTGAAAGCAAAGAACAGTTAACAAAACACACATAAAACACGTTTTGGGTGTCAAAACCCACACTTTGAAGCCAATTAGTCGGAATAATAGTTGCTGGGCTTTTATTCCCCACCACCGCTGTTTCTAATGGGTTTTAACCCATTTGATTCAGGTTGCCGTCCTGCTGCTGAATCCTGCTCGCCTGTCGTGGGAAGAAGCCACTCAGTGCCCAGCCTGGACGCGGTTTGATGTCAGAAGTCAGATCCCTGCAGATCCGAAAGATCCTGTATCTCCCGCCTCAGGACAGCCATATTCTGGCTCAAATCCGAATCCTTGAGAGGTAGCCAATTGGTGCAGTTTAGCTTGGTCTAGAAGCAGTGACGGCGGTATTCACCTGATTCATCGTTTGGAACTCATTTTACGCCAACTTTCGAGAAAAACATGAAAATAACCAGCTAAATCATCTGAGCCTTTGTCAACATCTTCCAGCTTGAAAACTCAGTTCAATACTAAATTGACACTTTGTCTCTGCTTTAAATTACGTTATTATATTAGCACTAGAATCTCCGACATTTCGATCTCTTCCGACACTCTCTAGCCCGTAACTGTAATTACACTTTCAGGGACGGACACTCTCGCCTCTCTAAATTCAGTTGCCTGGTGAGCCGTTACACGGAGGCCCCAGAACGAATCCAAACTCACCCCTAGTATAGTCTATTATAACTTCTTTTACTATACGCTATTTGTGTGTGTAATACCAATCTGTATAGGTTGAGCCAGTAGGCTCGGCGAGTCGGAAAAGATCAGAGTCTAAAATCGGGTATAAGATACGACATGAAATCATTGTGAAGTAGAAGGTTAAGACTAGCCGACCCAATATAGAGAAGTAGAGGAAATTTGTAGACTAATTCTGACACTGAGCAATGACTTAAGGTGGTGATTCCTTTTGGGCACATATTGTTGGTTGACGGCTCATAGCAAGATGAAATTTGATGAAACTTTCCAAAATAAGTTCATTTGGTGTTCTAACACCCTCCGCCCAATCCCGCTTCAAAATTTCGAGATTTCCTTTCAGGACGGTTTTCGCCAATTTCTGACAGTTGAGCAGCAATTGCATGGTTATGACTATACAAATTTGAAAGATCTCGTTGAGCTCTACATTTTTGCTCTTGGAAGCAAGTTTCTAGCTCTTCTCTACTGTGATAGCCGATTTTCTTATTTTGGCGTTGAAAACTTGTCATTTTTGCAGAAATCAAATAATCCACGATTTCTTGAGCTACGCAAGCCGCAACATTTTACTAAAGGTGTCGATTTGAAGGCCTCGTCGAGACCGATTATCCGATTCATGATGGTCTTCCAACTGCTATCCCGTGAGCTGCTATCATAAAAAATGTAATTTTTGCAAAAACATGACCAAATTTTTTCCAGCGATTGTGGAGCATTTACTATGCAAGCTAGATGGTTGCCACTTACTGGACGTGTTTTACACTAAAATACCCAGGGCCCCTTTTTTAGTTGTCCCGATTGCTGCTTTCTAGCTAAAGTGGTCGCTTGCCAAAGTTTGGAAAAGTAGGCAAAATCCAGGTTGCGCAAACATTTTAGCTAATTTCTTTATAACGAAGAGTGATTTCATGATAATTAAAAAAGGGTCCCCAGCTATTTGACAGTAGAATCGAATGATGTGGTCGACGCCTCACGAAAAAATTTACTTTAGTCTGCAAAAAATCTGGAAAATTAAAGTACTTCGAAAATCCAGTAAAATAGTTTCCGAAGACTGAAGTTAGTTTCGCTGCATTCATTAGGAAGAGAACATATTAAGCTCCATTTTGATATAAAAATGACTTCTTAACTTCAAGTAATGTATGAGTAATAAGGGTTCAAAGTTGATATCTCCAAAAGGAATCACCACCTTAAGGTGGTGATTCCTTTTGGAGACATCAACTTTGAACTATTATTACTCAACCATTACTTGGAGTTAAAAAGCCATTTTTATATCAAAATGCAGCTTAATATTTGGGCTTTCTAACGAATACAACGAAACGAACTTTAGTTCTTGGAAATTATTTTACTGCATTTTCGAAGTAATTAAATTTTCCAGATTTTTTGCAGACTAAAGTAAATTTTTTCTTGAGGCATCGCCCACATCATTCCATTCCACTATCTAATAGCTGCGGACCCTTTTTTAATTTTATGAAACCGCTCTTCGTTATAAAGAAATTAGCTAAAATGTATGCGCAACCTGAATTTTCCTACTTTTTCCAACTTTGGCAAGCGATCACTTTAGCTAGAAAGAGAATCGGGGAATAAAAAAGGGTCCCTGGGTATTTTTGTGTAAAACACGTCTAGTAAGTGGCACCCCTCTAGCTTGCATAGTAATGCTCCACAATCGCTGGAAAAAATTTGGTCATGTTTTTGCAAAACCACATTTTTTATATAGCAGCTCACGGGATTGCAGTTAGAAGATTATAATGTATGGATAATCGGTTCGACGAGACCTTCAAAACACCCGTAGTTAATTTCGGCACGCGTAGTCAACAAATGGCGGATTATTTGATTTCTGCTAAAATGACAAGTTTTCAACGCCAAAATAACTAAATCGACTATATCTCACGATAGCTAAAAGCTAGAAAGGTGCTTCAAAAAGCAAAAATGTAGAGCTCAACAAGATCTTTCGAATGAGTATAATCATAGCTGTACAGCGACTGCCTAACTGTCGAAAATCGGCAAAAACCGCCCTAAACGGAGACGTCGAATATTTGAAGCGGGAGTGCGCGGACGGTGTTAGAATGCTAAAAGAACCTATTTCGGAAAGTTTCATCAAATTTCATCTTGATTTGAACCGACAATCAACAATTTGTGCCCAAAAGGAATCACCACCTTAAGTAGCGTAGACATCCTTCAGTCTTAAGCACTACCACGTAACTGTATCTTTCTATCTGTAAATATACCTTTTGTAGCTTCTGATTACAATTGTATCATCCATTATCGCTTTATAATTCCGCTTGTACAATATCATTGTCTATCTGACCTGTGTAGTTGTAATCATTGAAAATAAAGATCAAGATCATCTTTTACAGGAAAGCTAATATCGCGGATTTCTCGAGCAATCCCCCAGACCTAACCGCGTGAGAGGTTAGCGCTCGCTAAGAGTCGTTATTGAGACTATAAATTCCCCTGGTTCCTCTCTATCACAAACGAATTCACGAAGTCAACCCCTACCCGGTCAGCCATTAAGTACGGTCTGTTAGAACACCACTACAGTCTATACTTCAATCTAAGTGGAGATCCCCGAATCCCCACGCGCTGACCAGTGTTCTAGAGTGCTGATTAGATCATCAGGCCGAAGCGGCCTAGCCTAAGCCCTAACCGACTAGAACACAAATCTCGCGACCCAAATCAGTTTACTTTCAGAATCAGTCCAGAATCGTCTCAATCTCAGTCACTCTATTACAAATATAAACAAACTTATAAGAGCAGAACATCAACCAAATTGCAAGGTATCACACTAATTATGCAAAGCTACATAACTTCAATTTCTGTCAACGACCTAAAACTCTTAATTGCAGTTGTTGAAACTACACAGGATCCGTTTAAGCTTCAGTTATGGCTTCCACAAAGCAACTCTGCTTAGCATCGATTACGTATAGATTAAAATTCACTGGCTTTAAATTTGAACAATATCGATCAAACACGATTCAAACGTTTGTAGCAGAAATGCCGATACCAGCAGTTACTGATGTATCTACAGTGCCATACACTATGTATCAACACTTATTTAAACATTTACAGTAAATTCAGACAATTTTTAACGACTCAGGTTATGTTATTCTCAGCATAAAATAATTGTTGTAAAATTGTTAGAAAATCTAGTAACGTAAAAATACATGTTAGGACATATTGGGAAGTTAATGGTGGTGAATTCTTTTGGGCAAATATCTTTGGTTGAGGCTCAAATCCAGATGAAACATTATTAAACTATTAAACTATTATTATTAAAAATTAAATTTATTATTATAAAATTTATATTATCTAAACTATTGTTATTATAAAATTATTATTAAACAAGGTTTAAACACGGTTTAAACAAACAAAAACTATGCTCTACTTGGTAACGAAAATTAGACCCTAGTCCCTAGTGACCCCCCTGCAAATCAGTACCTAGTCGAAACGGGGATACGCTCACTCGATCTATGTTTATGTGCTTAAGCTCGAAGACACAAGCAGTGCGTGCGTTAATTTTGTGCCTGCTTCGAGCTTTAGAACACAAACATAGCGCACAAAATTCTTTGAAGTCTAATTTGCGGGTCTAATTTGCGGGGGGGGGGGGTCGGCCATTAGCGAGCAGAGCAAGCTTTTGCTTCGATAACAGACAGTGTGCCTAGTGGCACATTCTTATATTATATAATCTTGAAATACTAGCAAAACCAGTATTTTTGGTGCTCGGAGTATTTCAGGAGTCCAGTGGCCATTACGGCCCATGTCAAGATAAAAGTTAGAACCCCCAGAACCCCCATCAGAAAAAAAGGAGGTTCTCAAATTTTTTTATGCGTTTGCATCCAGGACTTTGATTTGTACGTGACTACGTTGCGGATCCTTTCTTTCAGCAGGTGCTTCAGCAGACATGATATGTTTATAATATGTATATATGAATCTCAGTCATCAAATTTGTAGCATATAACCGGGGTGTACTGGGGGGGGGTCCTCCTGGCTTTTCTCATAAACTTAGACTGAAAATTCTGTGTATGAAACATCCAATATCCACAATATGGGTATCAATCGAAAGCTGACGACAAGAACAACAAGTTCGTCCTTAATTTAAGCCCAGACAACGCGCACACTTTTCGGTACACTCGGACTCCAGAACCCTCAGAACTTTCAGCAAACACTTAAAACTAAGCAGTAGAGGATCAAATCACCTGAAAAAATTTCAGAACCCCCAGAACCCCAAGAACCCCCATCAAAAATTTGAAAGTAAATATATGTAGTCACGGATCAAATCTCTTCGAAAAGTTAAGAACCCCCAAGAACCCCCAGAACCCCCATCAAAATATGAAACTAAACATAGTTATAGACCAAATCTCTACAAAAAATTAAGAACCCCCAGAACCCCAAGAACCCCCATGAAAATAAAAGCTTCAAGAAAATCAAGTGGTAGATCAGAATGCATCAAAAAGTGACTTTTATCTTGACATGGGCCGATATTACTAAGAAAAGTAGTAAAAATTACTGGAAAATCCAGTATTTTCTTGTTTTGACTTAGCTTAGCCTAGCATAATAGAAATGACTTGCGGGATGCTCGGCACATTAAAGCCGAAATCTCCGGGGGGGGACCACTTACCGTTGTTCAGCATGTGTTTATATGCGTTTGAACTAAAAAGCATCTGATTGGCTAATCGCCTACCTTATGTCAAATTTACGTGTATGAGCGGACCCCTCGAGATCTTGGGTCCCCGGGGGTCCCGCTTAGCGTTGTGAAGCGTGTGTTTATATGCAGTCGAACTGAAATGCACTGATGAGGATTACGGTAGCTGAGTAGCCAGCCAATCAAATACATTTCAGTGAATTTGACATAAGGTAGGCGATAAGCCAATCAGATGCGTTTTAGTTCAAACGCATATAAACACATGCTGAACAATGGTAAGTGGTACCCCCCTCCCGAGATTTCGGCCTTAATGTGCCAAACATCTCGCAGGCCATTTGCATTAGGAAGGGCTAAGCTTCCCACTCTTCCTATTATATACTCTTGGTAGGATCTACTACTGGATCCAGTGCAACTTACCGGAAAATCCAGTATTTACATCAAGAAAATGAGGTAAACGCGGGCCAGCCCCAGCAGGCGGATCCACGAAGGATACAAGGCATTAATCATAGAGAAATAATGAAAAACGCCTGCCTGCGGTCACTAAGGCTTCGGCCTTAGTGACTGCAGGCAGGCGTTTTTCATTATTTCTCTACGGAAAATCCAGTATGTTGGATAACCCAAATCCAGTAAGTGCTACTAAAATGTTTAGTGAAACTACAGGAGAAACCAGTAATTTCTTACTAAGATATTTACAGTACCTATTACTGGACTACCTCCAGTACTTATTACTTTCACCATCCAGTCAAATCTACTAAAGTCTTTAGTATTTCTGAGCCACTGGAGTTCTTCCAGTGGACACTACTTAAGCATTTCTAAGAGTGTAGTGTAATAGTTTATTAAAAACCTTCATTACACTATTTGTCAGGTCACTTCTGACTTTTCGTGAAGCGCCAAAGCCTCAATTGACACTTAATGTAATTGCACAGTGTAGTAAACCTGAATACAGCCACAGATAAATTTATTTTACTATTTGAAAATTCGTTAGATAAATACCATTTTAAGTATTTGCAAGGAAACTTTGAGATGATATTTTGGATTACCCCTTCCCTGGTCCACTTTTTCACAACTTATTCCCAACGACGGTGTGGGCTTGTCTTTGTCGGCGCCGACGGCCCTTGCAACCATCAGACGCCTTTTCCGTTTAAATATGTGGTTTTATTATTTGAATACTGTGAAGACTAACACTGCAATAAAACTGAAGCTTTAATTAAATCATACAAGTAAAGTGAGCAGTTCATAAATCCTAGCCAACTTTTTTCAATTTAATATTTTGTTGTCAATTTAACTGTTCTTCCAATCTTCTTCTACAAGTTGTATTCACAATTGATGACCTTTCGCCGGATGGTCCCGGACCCCTGGAACCACTCCCGCTGGAACTTGTCCCCGGCTCCGGCCGGGGCGTCCGTCCACTCGATGGTGATTCGGTCGCTGGATATGTCCTCAGACTCCACGTCGAAGGGTTGGCAGGTCACGGAGAGGAGGACCCGCTGTTTGGGTTCCAGGGTCCCGCAAGGCGGCTCCACCATGAACCGCTTCATGTTCGTCGTCTTGATGGCCCACCCGATCTTCTTCCCGCCCTTGTTGCTGCATCGGAGACTCACCGTGACCTGCTGGTCGAACGGGGCTCCGAAGATCAGCCGATTGGACGGCTCCGTCCCGATGTCACCTGGCATGGAGGCCGCCATCTCGATTTGTAGATTGGGATATATAGATCTTTAAAAAAGAGGCTTTAGCACAACCGACTCACTCTGGTGAATGCTCGATACTAAGTGTGAAGTAATTGCAAGGTGGTGTGGTTTTTAGTAATTAGTTAGTTCTAGCTTAGAATTTGCGAAGTAGTTTTTCTCCAGCACTGGATGGTTTCCTCATAATCTCTCATGCTTACAAATTTTCTCAATCTCCTGCACCAATCATAGCTATATACCTATTTCATTATACCTACTTGTTTGCATAGGAAGATATAAATTTTCTATAATATCACGGAAATGTTATGGACTCTTGTGTATAGCTATTTATTTCTCCCCTTTCTATTTTACATCGTTTCTACTACTTTTCATTTCGTTTCTTTTGGTAAGATTACTCAAACTTTCAAATAATGTATCTTCCCTCCCATTATATACTATCACATGCTATATTATTGCACGTACAATTTATTTTACTTTAGTTTTTCTTTTCATTTCTTCCTCGTCTTTTCGCTTTTATATGGCTTAAAAAGCGTCCTCTTAATATTTCAGAAGTGTATACATTATAATATATATAGAGTTCATTAGTAGTTCAATATGGAATTATAATCTATTTACACCTATATAAAAATCTGTCTTTACTTTCACAAGGCACTGAAGAAAATTTCTCTGAAGCAATAGAGATATATATTGGTGAAAACTTGGGTTGGACTGACTTTGACCTCAAAGCTGGAAGCGGATCGAAAATTTTACCCTTGGGGACCAGCAACCCGCTTATCCTTGGCCCGCACCCACTTGATCCGTACGGGCGACCCGCTTTCATTTTGATGGATCCATTCGTAACATTAACATAGGGTCGGGTCCTGGGGGGTGGCTTGTCCTCAAAAAATTTTGAGGGGGTTTGTACCTTGAACGAATATTTTCAGGAGGGGCTTGCACCTCAAAAATAAGTTTATAAAATTTTTCGAAAAATTAACGCTAATTTTATTAAAAATTGCGATTTTTTATTAAAATTTGCACCAAAATCTTTAATTTTTAGAAAAATTTCAAAATTTTGCCAGATATTCACGAAAAATTAGACATTTTAGCTAAGAAATTCCAGCAAAGCCAAAAATTTTTCAAAATTTTAGTGTAAAACTAAATTATTTTAGCTATTTTTGGGGTAGGGATTGTACCTTGTCTGGATTGTGGGGGCTTGAACCCCCCCCCCCCCCGAATTTGATTCGAATCGTTTTAAGATGGAGAAAAATTTAACACAACATGTCTCAAATTGCTTCCAAATGAAACAAAAGATCTTTATTGTTTAATTCATAATTACATATATTAGACAAGACAATTATTTCTTAAAAGAGGCTCTGCTTCTGTAATCATCAAACGTTAAAAATTTGTTTTTCCGAAATTAAAAATAAACACTAAAATTAAATATTAATACAACTTTCCAAGCAAAATCTCAATCCGCCCCTACTCGCGGGTCAAAGATTTGATCAAAGACCCATACCCGAACCGACTCGGCCCAACCCCACCAACGGGAACGGATACCTGCGGGTTCCCACGACCCGCTTCCAACTCTGCGCTGACCCACCAAGCAGTTACCGCACCCACTTCAGCATTTGTTGGGACAGGAGAATCAGCAATACCCAAAATAAAGTTCTTTTGCAAGTGTCATTGCAATAAATTTTCATTTGTCCACTCTGGGGGTGGGGCATTTTAAGTTATTTAGTTTATTTAAAGTTATTTACCAATCATATCAATATTTTGGGGAACTGTCAAATCGGAAGGCTATGGAGAAACGATAACTGTAAAGGATTCTAGGAACTTCTTTACGAAATCGGGGTTGGGCGGCCGCGGGGCTAAATCACGTCTTTGTAATAAAGAATCATATATACTAACACGGCGTGATTTGCTCGGGATTAAAAAAAATTTAGCAAGAGTGATGTGAAAGGGCACAGCTTTCGGGTGACAATATTAACAGCTGGAATCAGGGTTAAAACTGAAACGTATTATTAAGAGTCCATAATAATTTCTTATTATTATAGAAGAAGAGTAAGCCACTAGAGGGCTCCTCTTCTTGGCATTGCGTAACGGTGCTCCGACCACAATACGCGAATGTTCCCCCGTGTGGGGGGGGGGGTCGACAGGCATATCCCCCCGTTTGGTGGGGGGGGGGTAGCCGAAAGTGGTCCCAGTTTGGTGGGGGGGGGGGGTAGCCAAAAGTGGTCCCCGTATGGGGGGATCGCTGAAAGAGGTCCCCGTTTGGGGGGGGTCGCTCAAGCAGGCCAAGTTTGGCTCATTCTGAATGGCTGTTGGCAACCCCCCCCCCCCACGAGCGGGGACCACTTTTTGTGACGCCACCCCCAGACGGGGACCCATTTTCGAATAGAACAAAAACTACCGTAATCCTCTGCTCTACCCCCCCTCCCACCAAACGGAGGGGGCTTTCTGCAATCTGATTGGCTGTTGGCTATCCCTCCCCACCAAACGGAGGGTGGGTATGCGCTGTCCATTTAGTCGACCCCCCCAAACGGCGGAACATTCGCGGATTGTGGGCGGAGCACCGTTACGCAATGCTAGGAAAAGAAGCCCTCTAGTGGCTTACTCTTCTTCTATAACATAAGGGAATTATGGACTCTTGGTATTATGCAAAGTGTGCAAGGTGTGTTCTCTCAGTGAGATCCGCTGCTCAGAGAGGCTATTACTCTGATTTCAACATTTTGAAGGTCACGTGAAGTGCCCTCAGTTATCAGAGCAAAACGTATGCTCTGGTCGCTATCGGCTAACCCCCACGCAAATCCTCTATCCTCTATCCTCGTCTGCTAGTGCTCGAAACACAAGCCGTCCGTGAGCGAATTTTGTATCTGTTTCGAGCTTTAGAATACAAGCATAGCTCGCGAATTTCTTTGAAGTGATGGTGATTTCGGGGGTAAGCTGTTAGCGAGTAGTGTAAAGGTTTGGCTCCGCCGGGAATCGAACCACGGACCTCCCGAACTGCAGTTAGGCGTGCAACCACTACACCACGGAGCCAGGAGAGAAGAGCACATAACTTCTATATCATTGGTGCTCTCTGTACATCTCTCCCTCGCTTACAAGAGGCTCTCCCCGTGCCGCACAAGGACCAAACACAGGGAAACAGCCAGTCTAGCCTCGCCAAGACAGGTACAAACGACAAGAAACAGGGGCTGGATTCCAGGTTCTCCTGGCAGCCTGCTGTAAAGATTTGGCTCCGCCGGGAATCGAACCACGGACCTCCCGAACTGCAGTTAGGCGTTCAACCACTACACCACGGAGCCAGGAGAGAAGAGCACATAACTTCTATATCATTGGTGCTCTCTGTACAGTAGAGCATGGTTTTTGCTCTGATAACCAAGAACATGCCTTGTGGCATAATCCAATATTATGTACTTTTGCTCCTAGTTAATTACATTCTAACATTATATATATATATATATATATATATATATTTATATATATATATATATATATATATATAAATATATCCACATGCTGTTACTCTTTTTGGACCCTGTTTCCGTTTCCGCATTTTAGACCCGCTTTCCGTTTCCGTTTCCGCTTCTTAGACCGTGTTTCCGCTGTTATTTCCGTTTTTAGACCCCGATACCGTTTCCGTTTCCGCTTCCGCTTTTAGATCCTTTGAAGCTCCGTCTAGTTAACGGAAGCGGAAACGGAAAAAATGTTTAAGAACAGAAAATAAAGCGAAATCAATGTCTAAAAACTGGAAGTAAAGCGGAAAGAATAAACTAATAACAAAAAAATCCAGTGGATTCATTGCTACAAATCTCGGCAGGCTACATACTTTTCAACGTTTTTTTGAATGGTTGCCTGCGAATTGTACATATTTTTACTCAATAAAAATTTTTCATTTTGAAGTTTTTACAGTGAGTCTACCATGGAGGAAATTAAATGGAAATGGAAATGGAAAAAATGGAAGACCATGGAAAAAAATTAAATTCAGGAAACCGAACCATTTTATTGAAAAGTTAAACATAGATTTTCGCAAGCAAAAAATCGAAAACCTTTTTACTTAAAACTATTAAATTAAATAATCCTTCCTCAAAAGTTCTGCAAAAATTTAATCTATGAGTATTTACTAAAGTTTACATATGACAATGATGATGTTTGTTTACTAGCAGAATTGTTTATATAGTTGTAGTCAGGATATTATGTAAATCGACTTCAGCGTGGCTAGTTTCTTTTTTCAAAAAAGCTGGAGTAGAGTAGAGTTAAAATTAACCCTTTTCATGAATGCTTGGAATTAGTTTTAACTCTGCCATTTTAACTCCTTTTAACCCTGCCGTTTTTAACCCTGCAGGGTTAAAGAGAGTTAAAACACGCAGAGTTAAAATTAACTCCACGGTTTCAAGAAAAGAGTTAAAAGAGTTAATTTTAACTCTACTCTACTCCACCCTTTCCTGAAAAGGCCCTAGGACAAATTTTGAGCTTAAACTGAAGCTGAAACTGAAACTGAAACTAAACAGGTCAACGCAAACATCACTACCCACACGTCATGGGCGCACCCAGGTGGGGGTTTGGGGGGGTTTCGACCCCCCCCCCCCCCCCCCCCCCCCCCCCCCCCCCCCCCCCCCCCCCCCCCCCCCGCCCCCCCCCCCCCCCCCCCCCCCCCCTTTTTTATCCGACTCCCCTGGAATTTTCGGGGGAGAAGGCAAAAATTGATCTATTTTCAGTACCCATAACTAAAAAATATAAAATCTTTTCGCGCCCGCGGCGCTATTATATCTCAATTTTTAAAATTTTTTCTATCTTAATTTTAAAACATTTTGTGCCTACGATGCGCTTTTTGTTTCGACTTTAAAAATTTTTTGCGAATACGGCGCTTTTGTAGCTTAAGGTTTCTAATATATTGCGCCTTTTGTAGCTAAGTCTGTTTAATTTTTCGAGCATGCGGCACCGTTATACCTCGATTTTCAAAACTTTTCGCAACGGACGCCGTTTTTCTAGTCCAAATTTGTTGCGCCTGCGGAGCTTTTTATTCAAATCGTTTAATGTTTCTATTACGTACAAATTTTTCCATGATGTCAAAAAATTTCTCAACTTTTATTAAAATCTTTCTAAAGGTTTCCATTACGGTTTTTTTATAATTTCAAAAATTTCTCAACTTCTGGGGGGCTCCGCCTCCCAGACCCCCCGAGTAGGTTACTGACTAAAAGCAAATTTCATCGCTTGTGCTGCAGCAGCGCTGAACTGTTGAAAATTGTTGCCGCCACCGCCCTAGCGTAAGCCGTTTAGCGGCAGCAAAAAATTTTTGAAGAAGAAGAAGTAAGATCTTTCAAGTGTTTCAGTTGGAAACAATTTTGACACATTTTTTGTTAAAGTTTTTCCATGGAGGATTTAGAAGTAGACTTTCCGTGAATCCATAGCTAACCATACACTGATTCGATGTGGCGAAGTAATGGATATATCACTAAAAAATTTTTCTTCGTTGTCGACTAATCTCCCATTTTTTGTGAAACGATCCAGTGCTGGAAAAACTATATACTTCGCAAATTCTAAGCTAGAACTATCTAACTACTAAAAGCCACACCACATCGAAAATACTTAACAATTAGTATCGAGCAATCACCAGAGCCAGCCGGTTGTGCTAAAGCCTTTTTTCAAGCTCTGCAAAATCTCAATCTATCAAGATGGCGGCCTCCATGCCAGGTGACATCGGGACGGAGCCGTCCAATCGGCTGATCTTCGGGGCCCCGTTCGACCAGCAGGTCACGGTGAGTCTCCGATGCAGCAACAAGGGCGGGAAGAAGATCGGGTGGGCCATCAAGACGACGAACATGAAGCGGTTCATGGTGGAGCCGCCTTGCGGGACCCTGGAACCCAAACAGCGGGTCCTCCTCTCCGTGACCTGCCAACCCTTCGACGTGGAGTCTGAGGACATATCCAGCGACCGAATCACCATCGAGTGGACGGACGCCCCAGCCGGAGCCGGGGACAAGTTCCAGCGGGAGTGGTTCCAGGGGTCCGGGACCATCCGAAGAAAGGTCATCAATTGTGAATACAACTTGTAAGAGAAGATTGGCAGAAGTTAAATTGACAGCAAAATATTAAATTGAAAAAAGTAGGCTAGAATTTTTGAACTGCTCATTTTACTTGTATGATTAAATTAAAAGTCTGAATTTTGATTTAATGTCCATAGGCGGCAATTTTTAGAAACTCAATAGGTGCCACGTTTTAAAACTACAAAATAAAACTGAGGTGGACAGTAAATAGCTCGCCTGCCACGACAAAGTTTTTCTTTAATTAGTCTCGTGTGGTCCTGCATGAGCTCACTCGGACAGGTTATTATTATACGTGCTGAAGCAGAAAAATGGAACAAATGCATTATCAAAAAGCTGTGTTTCCAGGCTTAGAAACGCCTGTCGGTGACAATTATTTTAATTTTGTCTTGATTTACTTAAACTTAAATGATAACTGCAACAAAAACAGTGTGATTAGTGGTGGT
Organism: Trissonchulus latispiculum; assembly: GCA_030248195.1. Classification (NCBI taxonomy): domain Eukaryota; kingdom Metazoa; phylum Nematoda; class Enoplea; order Enoplida; family Ironidae; genus Trissonchulus; species Trissonchulus latispiculum. Next base: position 32,037 of record JASAND010008367.1, read on the forward strand.
TTAGTAGTTAGGAAAACTTAGGAAAACCTTACTGGCTAACACAGTAAGGTCTAAAAAATATTACCTTTTGCAGAAACTTACAAAAACTCGACAGTTTTCTGCAGAGGAATCTTGCCGTTTTGGACACTACTTGTTTTGTTTCCATTAAAGTATTTCAATATTTCAATTTTATTTGCATATTCAATAAGCACATCTTAATGAAAAGCTACAAAACTGAGAGTATGACTGAACCGTATTCGTTGCCAGAGGATCTCCAGAATTAGGACTATGGTAGCGAAGGCCGCACCCGCTGCCATGAGATAGACCTCACCGCCCAGCTGGGTCCAGCCTAGACTGGACGCTGGCGCCCACTTTTCCTCTATCTGGTTACAAAAATTTCTGGTACTGTATTTACGGTACAGTCGCTGTAGGTAGCTGGAGGCTGAGAACCCGGACGGGTTCAGGGCCAGCGAAACCAGAGAGGGTAGTCGGGATCCCTTTTGGAACCCAAAAGGCAGCCACCTGGTGACCCGACTTGAGTCTTGAATGCCGATGACGTCACAGGGTGTGTACTGTGTAGCACTTCGTAGTAGGAGTTGTAGTAGACTAGGGTGTCGTTTCGTTCAATTCGCCTCACTATTTCGTCAGTGGTTCGGACGAAAACGGGCGGATTTTGGTAGTAGGATTGGTAGACTTGGGCTTCGGATGGACCGTTAATCCTTCAATTGATTTGCTGATGGACCAAGAAAAAATATACTACTCAGCCAGCAGGCACTAAATATCCATGAAATTGAATGCATGAGAAAGACCAATAACGCAAAAAAATTAGTATCAATCAAGGTAGAGAGTAAAGAATTGGCCCTGCCGGGATCGAACCAGGGCTGTTCTGATCGGCAAACGGACATGTCTTTGGCAGGGCTGTATGCCTATTCAAAAACGTGTCACTACAGTTTGGGAACGAATTCAAGCTTAAGCTTGGTTCGACTGTGCCTGGATGGCTCAATCGGTAGAGTGTTGGCCTAGACAGCCAAAGGTTGTGGGTTCGATCCCCACTTCTGGCCCGAATTTCTCGGGTCGGAGGTGCTGCCGTGACATCCTTCTTTCTTTGGTTTATAAATCTTGTATTAACAACCAATTTTCTATGTCTACTTTTCTGACCTGCTTTTTCAATGCTGAGCTTCTACGCTTCTACCTTCTACCTCCAGTTTTAATGATGCTCCCTATCTGACGTTTTTCTTGCTGGCTCTCTACCAGTAGTTTAGGTGAAGTGCTACTGAAACGGAGCCTCAGAGTTTAAGGTGACTTCATAGTCGTGAACGCAAAAGAACGGGCGTCGACGTATGTTTGTTGACGTTTGCAACTTCAACTTTGAAATTGCCGCCTTAAAACTTGAGTTGCAGCTTTCAAGGTACTACTAGTGTTTTGGAACGGACGCGCACTCGGCGGCGGCTTTTGGGCCGGCTGAGTGACTGGTCGTTCAGCCGGCGGCCTAGCAAAGATATTTGTAGTCAGCACTGAAATTTGAGCAGAGCAAGCAGAGCAAGCAAGCATTTTCACAAAACAAGTTCAAGACTGAATGTTATAATTCAATGAAACTATGTAAGTTAAAATAGAACGACGTTAGCAAAGTTACTGGGCTAAAAACCGGTGACTCGGTAATGCATAATATAGAGATTTTGCTATTTTCTAGCGCAGTTTGCCTTACATACTGAAAAACCTGTGACACTGAGCAGCCGCCGGCCGGCCGGTTACGATTTTTCGCAGCCGGTTCAATCCGGCCGTTCTAAAACACTAGATACTACAACATTCTTGTTGGCTTAGTAGGTGAGCTAGCTATGTAGAAGTTAGGGATCGGCCGGAGCAAGGATTTTCGCTCCGGCCGGAGCCGGAGCCGGAGCCGGATTTTTTCAATGTCAATCTTTAGGCTGAAAATCCTCAACGACCACTATTTTTAGACCATTACCAAAAATGGATATCAAAATATTGTTAATATTTAAAGGTATATAATACGTAAGTGCTGTTGTATGCATTGTTACGATGACATTGTTTATTTGATATATAAAAAAACTCTCGGTAATCACTTTTAACACATATGAGAGGTGATCTCACTCTTTTAATGGGCAGTAAAAATTACAAAAACATTTCATGTATATATATATACGTATATACGTATATATATTACTGTATTAATGCAGTCACTAAGGACCTATGAATGGATTAAAATGCTACAATGATCTTCAAAATAGAAACGAAAGCATGAATTCGCGATGTTTTTATAATAGGATACGTATAAATAAATAATTATAACTTGATAAATTGTATATAAATAAACGCAAATTTAGTGTGCAATTTACTTTCGCCGTCAGAAAATCAAAATTACAAACACCCGCGCTTATGGCGCGGAATTTTTAAAAAATGCCACTTTTATTTTAAATGGAGTAAAATTTGATGATATAGTTCAATATAAATTAAATACGAACAACAGTGTTACGTGCTGATCAGAAAATCCGGCTCCGGCACCTCTGCCTCCGGCTCCGGTTACCCGGAGCCGGAAGTCGTAATTCCGGCCGGAGCCGGAGCCGGAGCCGGATCCGATCCCTAGTAGAAGTTTTGGTGAAGTATTTTAGAATATTACATATGTAGTACTTTTCTGTAATAAAATATTATCAAAGGTTGGAATCAGGACTTTGGAAGAATGGCTGTGGAAGAACAGGTGTGGCTCTGCGGACCACAAGTCGATGGTCCAATGCTCTGTGTGTTACTCCTATGTTCATTATGAATGCATGGGGGTCGCTAGTATACATGAGCTAAGCCTGATTATCAATGATACGCCGGGTAATTATGTCTGCAAACTGTGCGTACCCCAGATTACGGAGCAGATGAAATCTAAGCTTATTCAGCTTAGCCAGCATGGTAAACTGTGGTGTTACGCACAGTCTGCACTCAGCCAACCGGAGCCGCATGTTTGCCCTATTCAGGCTTCCCAATTTCCAACGGAGGAAGTCATAGCCCGAATTACGGCCATCGCTACCAAAGCTGCTACGGAGGCTTCAATGGAGCTTGTTCTGGAATATCTCGAGAAAAAAAGTAAAAAGAACAACGTGGTCGTAGTCGGTTTACCGGAGAAGTGCCAGGATAAGCCATTGGAGCAACAGAAATGTGATAGCGATAAGATCGGAAGTTACTGTGACACTTTGGGAATTCCACGGTCGTCGGTGGTATCGACCTTCCGTGAAGGAAAAACACCCGGGAAGCGCATACTGAAGGTGTGCTTTCAGGATAGACACGTCACTGAAAGAAATGTTTTCCTTGCCGGGGCTACCAAATTACTGCTTGCAGACGATGATTGCAAAAAGCAGAAATTTCGCCCATTCGCCCGTCCGGATTTAACAGCAAGGGAAAGAGCAGCAGATAAGCAGTTACGTGATGAACTCTTTTCCCGAAGAGACCGGGAGAAAAAAGATTTGATAATACGTAAGGGTAAGATCATTGAGCGCCCAAAACCAGTCAACCCTGACGAAGAAACAAATCCTACACAGCCGGAAAACGATCCATAGCCAATCAATGCGTTGGGAATGTAGCTCTTTTTCCTTTTTTGCTGCTTAATGCTAGAAGTGTTCGCAACAAAATTGTAGATTTGTGTTACCTAACTGACTGTCACAAAGATTACATTGTTTGCATTACTGAAACTTTGCTTTCCGGTAACCAAAGCGATGTTATTTTTGATACTGTTTTGTACACTCACAATTTCGAGTTGATAATTCTTCACGGGTAGGATCGGGTGGTGGTGTTATGATACTTATTCCTAAAAAATACAAATATAAAACAATTTCGGCCGACTCTTTTGAATTTTTTGAGTGTATTTTTTGTGACATTTTCGTCGACACTAAAAATTCATTTCGGATTGGACTAGTGTATAGAACCCCATCTGCGGATAAAAGATTATCAACAGATGCTTTAATCAATAGGTTGCAGCAATATTGTGATAACAGTCCTGTTTGTTTTGTTTTGGGTGATTTCAACTACCCTTCTGTTAATTGGAGTATGCCAGATGTATTGCCTGCTATTGAAACTGCGTTTTATGTAGCCATGGTTGAAATGGGATTCACCCAGTGCGTCCATGAACCAACTCATGAAAAAGGAAATGTTTTAGACTTAGTTTTCACCAAAGACGAGTCACTTGTAGCTGACATTAAATGTTTGCCTCCAATGCTAGCAAGTGATCATTTTACGGTTTTCGGTGCTTTTGGTCCTTTTGAAATTGCATCTTCACAACACACAAGTATTCAAACTTTCCTTAATTTTCAGAAAGCGAACTTCGTTGAAATGAGTTCATTTTTAAGCAACATTGATTGGGATACGATTTTGAAAGTTGATATGCATACAGTTTCTGAAATGTGGAACTGTTTTAAAAGTATAATGAGGGATTGTATTAATAGGTTTGTGCCTTTATGTAGCTACCAAAGTTCAAAGATACGTTGGTCTGAAACCACGGTTAAGCTACATAAACAGCAATTAAAAATGCATAAAAAGTTTAAGCATAGTCCTACTTTCAGAAACAGAAAGAATTGGCAATTAGCTGCTAGACACGCGCGTAAGGCTAAAAGAAATGACTTGTACAAGCGTGAGTGTAAACTTCTTACAATGCCTACCGACAATAAATTTTGGCGCTATGTTAAATCTAGATTAACTCCGAAGGCGGATATCCCATTAATGATTTGTAATGATGGCTTGATTTCTGATGATACAGCTAAGGCCGAAAAGTTCAACAGTTATTTTGTTTCAGTTTTTAGTAATGATAATAGCGTTCCTCTCACCAACCTGTCGATCCCCACGAGTTACTTGGAAAACATTTACTTTGATGAAAATATTGTATGCAAAGTTCTTAAAAAACTAAAACCTAAGAATAGTGCTGGCCCTGATAATATTCCCCAGCATGTAATAAAAAAGCTAGCAACAGTACTGGCAAAACCTTTATCTATTATTTTTTCTAAAAGTTTTGAGCTTGGAATTTTGCCTGATGAATGGAAACTAGCCAAAGTAGTTCCACTTCATAAAAAGTCTTCAAAAGCTGTTTTTGAACACTACAGACCAGTTAGTTTGCTTTGCGGATGTAGTAAAGCAATGGAATCTGTTGTTGCTGAAGTTTTAGTAGATTTTATAGAAAGTAAAAACATATTTGATCTGAATCAGTTTGGATTTAGGTCGAATAGGTCCACAACTACCCAACTACTAGACACTTACAATCTTTTAACTGATGCTTTAGATAAAAAATTCATGGTTGATATTATATTTTTGGACATTGCGAAAGCGTTTGATACAGTAACTCATCGTAAATTACTTCAAATTTTGCAGTCGCTTGGAATAAGCGGTCCTTTGCTTAAATGGCTTGAAAACTATTTATGTAATCGAAAACAATTTGTTGTCGTTAATGCAAGCAGCTCTAGTACAAAAAATGTTAGTTCTGGTGTTCCTCAAGGCAGTGTACTTGGACCATTATTATTTCTAATTTATATTAATGATTTAGCTAAAGTCTTGAAAAATTCAGGAATACGTTTATTCGCAGATGATGCAAAAATTTTTATCATTCATTCCAACCCAGTTTTGGCGCATTTACTCTTGCAAAGAGACTTAGACAAAGTTTTTGAATGGATGGAACTAAGGCAACTTTTGTTAGCAGCAAATAAATGCCAAACTTTGTATCTTGGTCACCTAAATCCAAAAAATGTTTACAGTTTGGGTGGACATGAATTGACTGAAGTTGATAAATTTCGTGATTTAGGAGTCACTGTGTCCAGTAATCTCAAATTCACGTCGCACTGCAGGGAGATAGCTGAATCCGGTTTCAAACGTGTAAACTTATTGTTTTCTGCATTTTACTCGAGGGATAGTGATTTGTTGCTGAACCTGTATAAAACATATGTTAGACCAAAATTGGAATATAGTTCAGAAGTCTGGTCGCCTTACACTTTAAAGGATATAGATTTATTAGAACAAGTACAAAGGCGATTTACAAAAAGACTTCCTGCATGTAAACAACTTTCATATTTTGAACGACTAATGTTTTTAAAATTACCGTCTCTTGAGGAGCGTAGAATAATAAAGGATCTAGTAATGACTTATAAAATTTTACATGGTTTAGTTGAACTAGATGTAACAAAGTTTTTTGACTTTTGTGAATATGAAGCGACAAGAGGGCATCCGTGGAAACTATTAGTTAAAAGAAGTCGGGTAGATATTCGAAAATATTTTTTGTTAATCGTGTTGTTCCTATTTGGAATTCTCTGGATACATTTGTGGTGTCAGCTGAATCTGTAGAAGTATTCAAAAACCGTCTCGCTAATGTTTCACTTTTGAGGTTTGTTAAGGGTAGGGGATTAGTAGTCGGTGAATCGGCCCTCCCCACCCCTTTCCAACAACGGTAATATGCGTTTTGGTTATAATTATGTCATATAGTCTGTTGTTTATTGGTACTTTCATATCAGGTTGTTATTCATTAACGTATTGATTGGTTGGAATAAATAGAATAGAATAGAAAATAGAATAGAATTGAAGAAAGGTGTCCAGAGAGGTATCGAAACTGAAGTGTCTAACTTGTTGATTTGAACTTACCTAGCTAAAAGCAGACAGCAAGGCTTGTTTATTAGGCTGATTTCAACCTTTCGGAGTTCTCGTGAAACGCTGATATTCGGAAACACGGTTTCTCGTAAATCACCTTTCCGGGACTAGCATTTCGTTTCCGGGTCATAAATCCGTAGTCATAGTGAGCCACAGGGACACTGTAATCGATCAAATCCAACCGATCCCCGATCACTGATAAGGTCATGTCCACCTCTCCTCTTTGGATCTGTCCCAACATACCTGTCCAATTACCGTTTTCGTCCCAACCTAAAATATCGATGTAACAAGAAAATTAAGTAAACGAGGGCACGCTGGCAGGCTATCTGTAAATATTAATCAGAGAATGATTAATGAGACATTTGTGTTTTTGTAGCGACCAATTACTGAAAAAATTTGTGTAATATTGAATTTAACTGATTAATTACGTATTTCGTTTCGAAAATCGAACCACGAACCTTCAGTTGTTCCAACGAAAACGCTAACCATAGCACTACGAAGTCGCGAAAGAAAAATTGTCGTGAATACTGTATCAGTCAGTTAGCTAATTGTGGTTGAACAATTTGTTTTTCAATCGGGCAGAGTGGAGTTAAAATTAGCTCGATCCTTTTCATGAAAGAGTTAAAAAAGGAAAACTCAAGCTTCAGTGGAGTAAAACGAGGCAAAAGAGCTAATTTTAACTCTACTCTTATCTACCCTTTCATGAAAAGGTCCTCATTGGCTAAACTGCCTTGTGTGTCCTACTCTATTATTCTAATTTACAAAGAAGATGTAGAGCTTCAAATTAATATGTGGCTCAATTCATAGTTCTCAATATTTTGTAAGTTATAGTTTTTAAAGTGGACTGAATGTAAGGGAAGCCGCGACCATAATTATTCCAACAATATCTAGGCATAGCTCAAGAAAAACAAAAATGCTTTCAGGAAATAAAAATGAATATTTGGGAAAATTGAAAATGTGTATCTAATCACATTAGATTAATCCATGCTGCGCGACAAGCAAAGTAATGACAATTTTCTTGGCTTTGGATTATGTAACATTCTTGCTGTTAAGCTTGCCTACGTCGGTAGAAAGAGGTAAGGTTTAACTCATAGGTTAACGCGGGGGGGTCTGGGGGGGGGTCCAAGCCCCCCCCCCCCAAACCCGGACAAGGTACAAGCCCTATCGCCGTCGGGGACAAGGGGTAGCGAAAAAATAGCCAAGGGGTAACAAAAAACAGTCGGAAAAAATTAGTTTTTATAGTAAAATTTAAAAAAATTTCCGGCTTCGCCGGAATTTTTTGGCTAGAATGTTTAATTTTTCAGGAAAATCGGGCAAAATTTTGAAATTTTTTCCAAAATTGAAGATTTTTTGCAAATTTTGGCAAAAAATTGCCAATTTTAATAAAATTACCGTTAATTTTTTGGAAAAATTTTACAAATTGTTTCTTGAGGTACAAGCCCCCCCTGAAAATTTTTGTTCAAGGTACAAGCCCCCTCAAAATTTTTTGGGGACAAGCCCCCCCAGGACCCGACCCTATGTTAATGTATGGTTTAACTCGTTGTATGCACAAATTATATATAACCTTTCTTGTTTACTGTTAAGCTTGTCTATGCACTATGCAGATAGAAAGAGCTCAAGTTGAGGTTGGACATATATAATCCGTAACAGAAATGCACGTTCTGGAAATCATTGGATATTTCTATTTGGCTGTAGGTGTTTTCGGAATTACACTAAACGCAGTAGTTGCTCTAGCCTTTTTGGGTCACAAGGAATTTCATAAACCACCATTTTTCTTAATGACCAGTTTATGCGTATCTGACGCCCTAGAATTGGTTAGTGTGGGCATTTACAGTGGATATCGATTGATTTCCAATCATAGTGATAGCCAAATCACCCTGTGGGATCAATACAGCGGGCTGCAGTGCGGAACACAGTTTTGGGTGTGTTCAATACTATTCGCAATTATCGCCTTCAATCGATACGTTAGCATTCTGCGCTGGCAGGAGGCCGAGGTTTGGTTTAGTTCAATAAAAACGGCTTTTTGGGCGCTGGGACCCCACATCATACTAACTGTCGTCTGGTGGATACTTTTTGTGGACGTGGGTCCGGTAGCGGAGTGGGTCAACTTTGGACCCACCTACGTTTTTACCGGAACTATATCGCACTGGTTCAATGCCATTCATGTTAACGCTTGCGTTGTCGTACAAACAATTTTTAACATCCAGACATTGCGAGGAATTCGAAGTTTACGACAAAATCAGAACACAGGAACGAGCGCCGCTATATCGGCAGATCGTTTGCGACAGGAAAGTCGACTTTGTGTACAGTGTGGGATCACTAGTATCATCTATGTTGGAGTAACGATGTATTTTCAAGTTATAACGGTTGTATCAAATTACGTAGAGTTAGGGCAAACTGCTTTCGTTATCATGCATTTTCTCTGGTTGGGAAATCACGCCGTTAATCCGATTATATATTTGCTATACAATCGATTATTGGTCGATACATTAATGAGAGATTGTGGCAAAGTGTGCTGTTCTTCTAAACTGATTTCTTCTACAGTAAAGCCCAGCTTATAACTTAAAGTTAGATAATGGATTAATTCTTCTTTCTTTCATACTGACACTTGCCATGACATACGATTAGGAAATTAACCTTGGAGTAGCTGAGAACAATAGGCCTATATCTGCCGGTTTTCCGTTTAACGTGTTGGAACTTGGTTCCTCAGCTAATAATTAATTACTAATTACTAGTAATTAATTGTTAGTAATTAATTAACTAGGTACCACAACTAATTCTAATCTTAGTTGGTTGGTGTAATCCATATGCAGGACAAATAAACGTGCTGCTGAGCAGGGTTTTTTGCGTCCAGATGTGCGTCTGGACGCAAAGTTTTGTAATTGACCTCTTACTGGAGCCACCTGTATGTTGTGCGCACTTACTTAGCTTACAACACTGCTTATATCACGTACTTTAAGGTGACTTATTACTCGTAGTTCACACAAAATAAAGGTTAGCTGTTTAGCTTTATTTTAGAATAAAGGACTGATTATTAGTGATGTGGATCGGATCGGATCGGCTGCTAAAATTTCAACCGATCCGATCCAGCAAAATTATTTGTCGATCCGATCCGATCCGATCCGATGCGGGTCCTGGATCGGTCGATCCGATCCGATCCGGCGATCCGAAATGATTTCTTCAAAAAGCTAAGTGGAACCAGATTTAAAGTAGGTTTTGCCGTGTAAAACACACCTTACACACTATAGTTTCATTAAAATTTCTTTATCATTCCGAAATTCGCAATTCGAAAGCGTAATTCTACAAAATTATATAGATTAAGCAAATGAAGTAAAATTACTCAAAATAGTGCGCCAGATGATGATCGCGGCGTGCCTACCAAAATACAAATTTATCATTACCAATTTAAGATAATACAAATTAAACATCTCAGTTAAAACTACAATTTTGAGAATTAATTTCAGTTTGGATTAAAAATTATTAACTTGATTTACCAGACACCGAAATTGAAGTTGTAATTTTTTGGATCGTCGATCAAACTGACATTTTTTCTCGGAAACTGAATCTGAAGCTTGGACTGTACCGGAAAACGGACCAAAAACTTTAAAAGCATTGCGGATGCGGAAAGTAAATTTTGAATGATCACAGAGTTTGACTTCGGGTTTTGGAATAAAGCCACAAAGAGATCAACCATAAAACTTCACTCCAAAATTCTGACAACAGTAAGCAACATTAATCACAGAGAGTTATGTATTAATTCATTAATTAATTAGTTCTTCATTACTACTTAGCAGCATAGTAACAACGGGTCTTTATTCTGCACTTTGATGCCAGATGCATTGCATAAAATTACATAGTATGTAAAAGTGCTAAGTTGCTGTAATAAATTGTTACATACTGAATGCTAAGTTTGAGAGACCCAAAACCAAAGTCAAGTTTGGTTTATAGAAGGAAAATATTGTACTAGCAACGTACGAATCAAGCGGTGCAGTGATGGAAGTCAGGTTCAGTCACAAATATGACTCGGGTACGGTTTAATTTTGTGTGATATTGGGTATCAAGTCGGATCGCCGATCCGGCTGACTCAAGCGATCCGATCCAGACCGATCCAGCAGGTCTACCGATCCGATCCGATCCGATCCGGCCTCCGGATCGCGGATCGGATCGATTTTGCCGATCCGATCCACATCACTACTGATTATCTGGACTCTTACAGTAAAATAAGTAGATTTATCTGGACTGATAGTACAAGATTATATATAACTAGAAAATCTAGTAAGCCAATACCAATACCAACCTTGTGACAGATCTGTCTGTATAAGGCGAAATTCCAAGATGTTAGAGCCGGAAAGTTAATTTGATAATGGGTCTGCTAAGTTAGAAATGAAGGTTAAGACTTATAAGATTACGGTGAAAAACACGATAGACTGTTCGGACTACTGCGCTAGGCCGTTTTCTCGTTGAATTTAAATAGTGAAAATGGAGTCTGTGTCTTCCTGAAAGAATAATGAGCCTGTCGTTCAACTTTTGCAAAAATACAGAATTTAGTGCGACTGCACCCAGGTAGCGTTAGAGTTGGACGCGGTCGCGGGTACCCGCGGGTACCCGCGGGCGGTCGCGGTCGTGGACAAATTTTCTTGACCGCAATGACCGCAAATTTCTATCAAATCGTGGTAATTTTGGCCAATCTGTTGTAAAAAATTCCAAATTTTTTCAAATTTTGTCTTCGTTGGACAAATAATCAGCTTCACATTTTGAAAAAAAAATTGCCAAATTTTGCTATTTTGCTAAAACTTTTGGATGGTTGAACAGGCAGCATAAACTGTTAGTCCTTACTGTAGTTTCGGGGTTTCAATTTGTTTATCCTCTATTTGTCTAATTTCAGTTTTACAAATTATTTGATTTATTAGATGGAAATTCTAAATATGATTAGATGGTTATTAATGGCTAAAAATACTTGAAGGAAACCAACGCTTTAAGCAGCGTTAATAGCATGCTGGTTGGTTGGTTGCTTGGTAACCGAGCCGGAAAACATGAAAGAAAATACAACCTGACCTGCACACAGAATTCTACTTTTGCACAAGCCAAATGCAGCAACGAAATAAAATTGTTTGTAATTTTTAATGTCGCTGTCAAAAATGTATATCTGAGCTGCACCAGCATAAAACTGGAGTGAGGTGGCTGTAAAAGCATTGGAAATGCCTTAAAATATGCAATTAGTGGATTTTCCCAAAGAATTGACGGTTAATAACTCAAGATTTTGCGGTCACAAAATTAGCGTGCGGGCTGCGGTCGCGGTCACGACACTTGCGGTCGCGGGGCGGTCGCGGTCAAGAAAAATGTGACCATGTCCAACTCTGCGTTGGCCAAGCAGCGACAGATAATTCAATTTTGTATCCAACTTTCGGATTCGACTGAAACAATGGAGAAATAGAGAACAATACTGACTTTTTAAGAGAGCGTTACAGTTTCTTATCCGGACGCAATGAAATTTTAACGGGACGCAAGCTAGACGCAACAATATTTCGGGAGAAAATTCACTTTTGTAAGAGTAAAAACTTTAAATGTTTCCAGCACCAATATTTCCGTTTTTTCCAAAAATTTCTTCGGGTCCTGGGGCTCCCAGGCCACCAGTGTTTCCCACTTTGTCATGGAATGCCAAGGTGCAAGATCGTGCCTCAATGTTATTTGTTAAGTCGTTGTCCACCTGTATCCATATATCTTTTTGAACTCGAAAATTTCACATCAATAAGTAAATTATTACAATGTGCATAATCGTGAACATTTGTGCTTTTAACACATTTTTGAAGAATAATGCTACACCACGCTACACCACGCTACAACTCTTGTTTACTGATACTGTACTGACTTTATTCAAAATACAAAAATTTACAGTTGCAATTTACGCCAAGAATGAAATGTAACAGATACCAAATTAATTATTTTAAACATTTCCATTACGGATTTAATCCGTAATTGCAAAAAATCTCCAACTTCTGGAGGGCTCTGCCCCCAGACCCCCCGGTGCTCCAGTTCCAATGCTGCTTTCAGGGATCAGTAACGAAAGTTTTCGAAACTGAATGTATGTTTGATATTTACTACATTTTTTCTCAATGCTATTCCTAAACATTTCATTAATTTTTAATACTTTAATTAGTTTAACCATATTATAACATTGAAATATCGGAATGTGTGTCAATAATATTGAAAATTACTCAAGGTATTGCGTTAGATGCAACAGGTGCCAAATAAAATCTTTTTAAACATTTCCATTGCGGATTATTCTGGAATCGCAAAATTTTCTTCAACTTCTGGGGGGCTCTGCCCCCAGACCCCCCCCCCCCGCCGTGTACATTGGCCGCATCTACATTCTACAGGTACCCTTGTAATCGTGCATTTTAAGCAGCATCAACTTTCTAAATAGTGTAAACAGTGTTACACTAAAGGAGTCATCAAAATTTTATAAATAAAACAATTTTTTGCATTGAAAACACGATAAAACAAAAATTCTACCTGGACGCAAAATTTCTTAACCGGACGCAACTTAAACTTAGCGGGACGCAAGGTTGACACAAATCCGAAAACCAAAAAAAACCCTGCTGCTGAGGTGCTGATTTGATGCACCATGAGCGAATGAGCGAAGTGTTATGCTATTATTTTATCATTTGAGGATTCTCCTTCCTTTATCTACAAAACTCTGCCGTTTCTTGTGAATTCATCCCGTGCTAGACAAATTAAAACTACACGGCAAATTCTAAGCTAGAATTAACTACTCAAAATCATCCTATACATATAGTAGCTATTTAGTATATATCGAGAAACTGCTGCAGACAGCCGGTTGTACTCAATCTTTTTCGAGTTTTCCTCATAAATCTTTCGGTTCAAGATGGCGGCTGCAATGCCAGGCGATGTTGGGACGGAGCCGTCCAATCGGCTGATCTTCGGAGCTCCGTTCGATCAGCAGGTCACGGTGAGTCTCCGATGCACCAACAAGGGCGGGAAAAAGATCGGGTGGGCCATCAAGACGACGAATATGAAGCGATTCATGGTAGAGCCGCCTTGCGGGACCCTGGATCCCAAACAGCGGGTCCTCCTCTCCGTGACCTGCCAACCCTTCGACGTGGAGTCTGAGGACATATCCAGCGACCGAATCACCATCGAGTGGACGGACGCCCCTGCCGGAGCCGGGCCCAAATTCCAACGAGAATGGTTCCAGGGCTCCGGGACCATCCGAAGAAAGGTTATCAACTGTGAATACAACCTGTGAATGAAGGTTGGGCGAACTGTTAAATTGAGGACAGGAAAAGTTTGTTGGAATTAAACTACTCATTTATACTTGCAGAACTTAATTAAAAGACTGACGTTTAATTCATGGTAGCTGTAAGACAACTTAGGTTATTAGACTTACTATGTACTTAGGCTTAGGCAAAGGTTATTTTCAATTTCTTTTAGGTTGGGATTGAAACAAACTTCTCAGAAGGCTAAATATAATGAATTTAAAAATATTGCGAGAAAATTAGGGATATTTTTAAGTTGCGTAGCAAAGTCTAATATTAGCCTCAGCTTTCTTGTCAACTCTAATCTATCAAAAGGAGGCTTTTACTTGGACAAATGGTATAAAGAAAAAATGCAGGTTTACAATTTCAGCAAAATCGGTAACTAATTGTGTTTGTTGCCTTTCATCTAGCTTCCTTGAGAAATCAAAACGATAATCATTCCGCCAAATAGAAAGATTTAGCGACATTAGTGATTAATCTTTTTCTAGATGGCTAAAGTGTACAAAATATATATTAAACTTGAATATAGTTTTGATTTATTTCCTTACAACAACACCTGTAGGTAGAGGTCTTATCTGGATTACCCCCCCACCACTCAAAATCGTTAAAGCTTGACGAAATGAGCTAAAATTTGGTTTGGGCCTGTTTTCGACCACGCTGAGTTCAAATATCGCAAAATTCTTCGATTTCGCGAAATTAGATTTTTTCGATTTCTAAGGGGGGACCAAGAGAAACCGAAAAAGTTTTTGTCTTCGATTTTGTTGAAAATATGTAATATAGGGGTTTTCGGGGTCGTAGAACACGAATCTAAGTCCGTTTTTCGATTCAGCTTTTTGTTAGCTCAATGTAAGCTTACATCTTAAGCTTAAATCTTTAGATATTTGAACTCAGCGTGGTCGAAAACATACCCAAACCAAATTTAGCTCATTTGATCAAGTTTTAAAGATTTTGAGTGGTGGGGGGTAATCGAGATGAGACCCCACCTGTAGTATATATACATTAATAAACAGTACGGTTTTCCGTCTATAAGAAATAAAGTCAACAACGATAATAGTAAGTATGCAACACAAAAAGGGCCTTTTCAAGAAAGTGTTCAAATTAACTCGATCCTTTTCATGAAAGAGTTAAAAGAAGTAAGGTCGACCTTGAGTGTAGCTAAAACGTAAACCAGGTGATTTTTACTCTACTCTGCTTTATTCTTTCTTGAAAAGGCCCTAAGTGAAAACAAGAGTCTATGAAAGGAAGCGTCAGACAGCGTCAGCCCTTCCTAGTGTTTTAAGCGTGCAATCTGCTCGGCACAAGGCCAAAATCTCTTGGAGGAAGGGTACCACCTACCGTTGTTAACCATATGTTTGTTTATATTTGTATACTAATGGCATGCGGTGGTAAAAAATCAGCCAATCTACAGACTTGAACGTGTAATATGGACCCCCCCCCCCCAAACCTCGGAGAGGGCGGTCCGCTTATACACGTAAATTACACATAAGGTAGGCTATTAACCAATCAGATGCATTTTAGTTCAAACGCATATAAACATATGGTAAACATCGGTAAGTGGTAGCCCCGAGATTTCGGCCTTAATGTGTCGAGCATATTGCAGGCTTAAAACACTAGGGAGGGCCGAGTGTCTCACTCTTCCTTAAAAGGCTCTTAGTGAAAATAATACCACTGTCAAGAAAAAGCGAACAGACAGTATTTGGCTATTTGTGCGATAAATTTGGAATGCCATAACAATAAATCCAAAATCTTAAAACCCCTAACCACAGCATTTAAAAGCATAAAGGAGGGGACCCGTAACACCATCAATGTCAAACTAAAAAATTCCTAAAATATGATCACATATATATACAACGAACAAAAATGCTCCTCTGGAGCATGAAAAAAGTAATATGGGTGATGGTGAACGAGAACGTGATCGAGAACAAAAATCACACACAAAATTTGCTACATATACTACAATTAGGAGACTAATTAATAACGGAAATGAAACAAAAAGAGCTCAAACAAAGATAGGACAAAAAGCTGCCGTTTGAACGTCAAAACATCCGTCAAAACATTCACCAAAAAATAGTATCATAGAAGCTGTTTTTGGTTAAGTTAAATGTAACATGACGACATCCGTGCTACGTTGCTATGTAATGGGTAGTGAGAGTGCAGCCTTCTATAAAGCAGAAAACATCCAAAAACCAAAACAGTGCCAGTTTTCCAGTCCAACAACCATCAGAGCTTGCGAATGGAAGTATCGATAGATGGTGTGCTCCTCCTCCTTGTGTACGAGCGATGCGTTAATGGATCAGGGCATTTTTACGGGTGGGGAGATGGACCCCCCAAAGTTGACCTTCCCCCCGAAACCGGTCCCCCTTAATGAGGACTACATTATTTTATGAGGACCCAAATTTTTGCCAAAAATTAGCAATTTTGAAAACTTTTTCGGCGTTGCCGGAAATGTTTTCGTAAAATGGATATTTTTAGCATAAATCCAGGCATTGTTGAGAACTTTTTCGTTTCAACCTGCAAAATACACCAAAAAATAGCAATTTTTGGCTCCCCCCCCCCCCCCGGAAGCCCCTTCCCCAGAAAAAGTTCGTAAAAAAAGTCTTACTAAAGGAGCCAAAAGGCCCAGATGATTAATCTTACCTTCCCGTTTTTGGTGACAGCATTTAGACAACGTCAGCATTGAAAGGACAGCTGGAAAAGCAGACTGACTTGGCAAGCACAGGAAGGATCTGAGACCTATTGGATCAGTCAGAACGGGTGCCCTGTGTTTCCGAAGAGGCTTGGGCTGGGCTTAGTCTGAAACAGGGTGTCCTCACAATCCAACTGAGAACTGGACACTCTCACCAATCTGCCGGCAGTATCTGCATAGAATAGGAAAGGAAGACTCGGCTGACTGCAGATACTACAATGAGGAGGAGGAGGAGGAGGAGTCGGTTGCTGTCTAGGTGTCCTGCCACGAGGACGCTCACCAGGGGAAAGAAGTCTTTGGATCAAAACAGGTGTCCACCAGAGAAATGCTCCGGTCATCCTGGGAAAGTGCTGGAGTTCCTGGATCGGGCCGGTCCAATATGACCGGATCATATTATGGTATATCCGAGTTGCTGAAGCCAAAGAACAGCCACCAAGAGAAAGTCGTGATAGCTATGATTGACTGTAAAAGACAAAGGAAAATGCCCAGGCCCTTGGCACAGCAGGAAACCAGTAGAAACAATTGAAACAGCAACTGAAAGAGCATATTGTGAGGAATGTAACGGGGGAAGGAAACCTTCCTCTACAGTTTCAATTTGCCATACTGAGACGAGAGCGACACTCGTGAAAAGCAAGTCAACAGAAAATTTTAGCAAAACATATCCGACTATAGTCAGTCACAAATTAGGTACATACAAAATTCAAATGCAGTTAAAGTAAGAGGAATGCAAACACAAAAATTAAATTGCAACCTTAGCACACCCCGATCTAGAGTTAGCTAACAGAACTGAAACCTCTGGAGCTACGGTGCTCTCCCGACTCCCATGGCCGTTTGAATATATTCCGAGTCCCGATTCGACAGCAACTCCAAAACCAAAAAAGGAGGCATGCTTTGGCTGCATAAGTTATAGTAAAGAATACAGTACAGTACACATCAGTTTACAACAGTCTTCAACAAGAGGGGAAATCTGGCATCAAATAAACTGCTTGAAATTCTAATGCTCAAGTGTCAAGAAGAAGAAGAAGAAGAAGAGATACAATAAAGACCAAATAATTGCACAAAACAGAACCAAAAACAGTAGTTTCTTCTATATCCATTTTTCTGGGACATCACATCGAGAGGAGGTGGGCCTTTTCCTCTTAACGGCTCCCCCCCAGCGAACCAGGGGGGAGAGGGGATACGGGGAAATAATGGAAGTGGGGGGGGGGCGGCCCCAGCTAGCGTCTGGCAAATCCAACCAACTCCAGCAGCATCCAGAACAGGTAGACAATGTCCAAAAACAGCTGAGCTGCAGCAAAAATGTACTCCTCCGGATCCAGCTCAACTCGCTTCCCGCCGACCAACATCTGCACATCAATGGCCATGTACTGAAACACCGAACAAATAGAAAACAAATAAGGCTTAAAATTGAAGAAATGAAAATGCAAACAAACATGGCACAGTTAGCCGGCAGGACCTGTGTAGAAATCTAAACACAGTTCAACGGGCGTAGAATATTAGATTAATTTCTAAATATGCGAAAAAAGGATTTCTTCACAATATGCTCAGAGAATAGTATTGACGGAGTTAGGACCAAAACATAAGATTTAGTTAAGTTTCAAATTGAAGGAAAACTGCTCTTACCACCATGAATATTAAAGCCATGAGACCAGCATAGACAACTTGTAAAATCTGAAACAAACAACTAATCAGCATTTATTCTTTAAAAAGTTAGCAGACATAGTTTTCCACACCCAGTTTGTTTCTAGTTTACTTTTTAATTTTACAGTACATAGGCAGACAAAGAAATTTTTGGAGTCAAACCAAAATACAGATTTTCTGGGCTCAGTGTCCTTTCTATGTAACAGATTCACGTTCCAGAATAAAATGAAATATTTTAGTAAAAATCAATCAATCAATCAATCAATCAATATTAAATCAAACAATTTACGACAAGTTAACAAAAACTACTCCCCCCGATTACCGGGAAAAATATGGCAAAAAATCCAAACAGGATAACAACTAGGGCAATCATGGACACCACGCCGATCCAGGAAGTGAAATCGTACTGAAAATAACGAAAAAAGACCAGAACAAACTAAGTATTAAACCGAAGCTTTATCTTAACTTCCCTTGCGCAAGAAACAAGGCCTTTATCAATTCGCCTGTTCTCTATGTCAACCCTACTATCCAGGTTTAAATGTCCGGTAAATTGGTATGAATTTTGGTACTACCAAATACAGAGGGAAGGTAACAAAAGCCTGTGATTTATGCTTAAGTTCTGAGGAGGAGTCAACAGTCGAACAGTCGAATCAGGCAATAAGTAACCACGCTGGCAGCTCCTTTAGCCTTAACCTTATCGCTTAACCTGAGACAGCAATATAAATTGCACAAATATGGTGAAAAATCGGCAAATCAATATAATTAATCAATAAAATTTACAATCAATTCCAAAACTTTGATTGACTGACCCCCCTTACCTTAGTCTGCATGGCAAATACAATGATGCCAACCGTACAGATGGTACAAATGGAAAAGGCTATCACAACAATTTTCGTATCGTATGTACTAGAAAAGACAAAAAACTATGAAATTGAAAACTAAAAATCAAACAAGCTAAATCCAATCCCTTTTATTCTTTCTTGAAGCAGGCACAAACTTAGAAGATATCTCGTATTTTTTATAAAAAGTTGGTGAGTGTTCATCTCCGTGGAATGTGAAGATACGCATGAGGCAGCTGTAAAAACTTTGGTGGTAATGAATCAATTATCTTTAAAAAATATGATATTTGGTTTAAGAATCCTGTGATAATTATCGAACAAAAACAAGTACCGGTTGGACTACTCAGTTTATATATACATACGTATTTGTCATTTTGTGAAATCAAAATACAAAAGCCTGGAGATTTTAAACACACACTGGGCACAAACACACAGCTAAAATACAGTAGTCCCCAAAAAACTTACGCAGAAATCATGGCAGTCATAAAGCCAATAGCTAGTGTCTGAAATAATACAACAAAGCAAATGAAAATTAAACGGCAACCTGTAACTCACTCAAACTTACGTGGATCATTTTTACTAACGAACCAAAAAGCATAATCCAATCCAAGTGAGAAAAAATTTAAAAACACTTTGGAATAAACTTATTTTCAAAAGTTCAAAACAAAATGTCCTCTTCACTGAGGATATGTCTTTGCAAAATTCATTTTCTGAAAAATTCCAAGGATGTCAGAATTTAGCTGAACTTCACTTGTTTGATAGTGTTTACAAACCTCCCCCTCTACTTTACACTTGCTGTATCTATCGTAAGAGGTAGCTCAAGTGGGAAGTGATCGGGGGGGGGGAGCTGAGAACAGACGAGGGATAGGAGATGACAGGAGAATCTTTAGGAGTGTTTCAGGGCCTTTTTGCGCAGGGAGTTAGTTAACAGAGTTAGAATAAACTCAATCCTTTTCACGCACAGGGTTAAAAGAGTTACACAGTTCATTTTAACTTTCCTGCAACCTGCTTGCTAGCAGCTGCAGGATTAATCAAGTTAAACATTTAAACTCTACTCTTTCAGCTCGAGCTTAGGGACCTTACGGTCACTTCTTTCCAAGAAAGCGTACAGAAAGGAACAGAGTAGAGTTAAAGTCACTGCTTTAATTTATTTTAACTCTAATCAAGCTTAAGCTTCCCTCTTTTAACTCTTTCATGAAAAGGATTGAGTCAATGTTAACTCTATACATACGCTACCCTTTCTTGAAAAGGCCACTAGGAGCAGGCTAGTAGGCTGTTTCTGGCTAAAAAGCCAAGGATTCTCCTAAAGTTACACTGTATTTTCCTAGCTTAGGGCCTTTTCACGAAGGGGGAGAGTAGAATATAGCAGAGGAGGAGCTAAAATAAACTCTTTCAATTCGTTTTAACTCCACTCGAGTTTGGGTTTCCTTTTTCTAACTCTTTCATAAAAAGGATCGAGTAATTTCGACTCTACTCCACTGTATCTTGAAAAGGCCCTTAGGACAAATATTAGGAGCAGTGATACCCACTCCTAGGCTTCGGAGCGTCTTTTGCATATTTTCTCATCAGACTTATTCATACATAATATGCACATGCAGTATCCGTTTAACACCATGGAAAGCATCAGCAAAATAAGGCAAAACCCAGCCCAGAACTGCAGGTCATCTATTTTGTGGACAAATTTTGCAACAAAGGAAAAGCCAAGCTGACGGGTTTATTTACCGGCTAAAGCAGCCACTGTATTTATTAAATATATAGCATTTAATTAGCACTAAATAGCAAAACTCAGTGAAACTTGCCAGTATCAGGAGACAAATATAGTTATGGGGAACTTTTCGACGAACGGACGGGACACAAGCCAGCACAAAATAGGAGATGAGGAATACAATCCTGAAAATAGGATAAACAAAACTGTAACAACAAAAAATTCTACTGCAATGCAACAGTATTATAATGTAGCATTAAACATTAAAAATCCAAAAAATTAATGTAATAAACCAAAGAAATTTGTTAATCGAAAAACGTACACTGAGAGCCACATTAGCCAGACATTGGAACGAATGTAGTTTTCTGCCCCTTTGCTGAAAATAATAAACAAAAAAGAACATACTATTAACAAAACATTTAAAACACTACACAATTCATCAAAACTGGAAGCATAATACCAAGCATGCCACTCTACAGGATTCTACAAGTTTCGCTGAAAATTTTTAACTTCTGTCTATACTAAGCAAAAATCCTGGCATTTTTGAAAAAATTTTAACGTTTTCCTATGCAAAATACGCCAAAAACAACCACTAATTTTTGCTCTCTTATCTCCAATCATTCCCCCATTTTCTTTCCCTTACAGCAGGTGACTTTCCAAGACATGTCCCTAAAAATACAGTATGACCTCTTAAAAGCTTTATTTTTCGCTAAGTTCACCTTTTCTACTAACTTTTGCGAAAGGAAATGACTTTCGCCTAATTTGGCGGACTTCGCTAAGATTTTTCAACAGAAACCTGACTTTGCCAAAGTTTAGCTCAGCTAGCATCCCATTAATGTAAATTCAATCTTGTTCGTGAAAAGTTTTGCGCAAAATTCGCCAAATTTGACAAAAATTCCTACATTTCGCGAAGTTCGCGGAAAACGTGAACTTCGCGAAAAAGAAAGCTTTAAACAGTTGTACTGTACCTGTGTCATACTTCATGCACGACAACAAAATCTATCATAGGGGTCGCGGTAGCGACCCCTATAATATGAGTGCTTAAGGTCAAATGACAGTGTAAAACAAGGCTGCGCAGGAGCTGCGCAGATTCCTGCGCAGATTATGCGCAGATTATGTGCGCAAAAAATTGTACGTGTCGAGTTTAGTATGTGTGCGAAGTTTCATCCCCGTACCACTTTCCGTTAAAAAGTTGCCCCAAAAATCGCTTACGAGAGTGATTTTTTTTTATTCCGGTTTCTCTGATTTGATGTCTCATAAGGGGGTTTTGTAGGCGTAATAACTAGAGATAGAAAAATTTTTGCCTATGAAAACCATAATATTCTTGGAGTACGCAACAAAAATAAGCCGATAGGCTAGTTTTTATGCTTCCCGGGGGTAGAAAAAATTTTTGGCTGGGGTCCAAAGTCGGTCAAAACGCTAAAATGACCCAAAAGTATGCTTAACATTAGCCGTAATAAGTCAGATTGCGCTATACGTACATGGGGCTAAACTAATTACTTGGCGTAATGCTAGACATGTTGGGGTTGTAAAATCTTGAATTCGTTTTCCGATAAGTTCCACCATTTTTGGGTACTGGCCGGCCAAAGTTGGTGAATTTTGGGTCCGACTTTGAACTTAGTTTTTTCGCTTATTTTTCAAGATAGACTTCTCAAATCTTGCATATAAAGGTTTTCGGGGGCGGAGAATCCATTCCCGCCATCAGTTTTGCTGCGCGATTCACCCGATTTGCTGGGCTGGTTCCACTTGACCGTCTGAGGGGTTAGGTCGGAAACCGATTCCTGGAGGTCCATAGTAGGCTTTACTTGGCCTCTCCAAACTTTGTCTATAGGGGTTTTCTGGTGCGCCCAGTTCATTCCCGGTGTCCGTTTTGCAGTCCGACCCACCCATCTTGCTGGGCTGGTTCCACTTTGCCGTCTGGAGGGTCCGGTCAGTACCGACTTCCGGGAACATCATATAGGACTGTACTTAGCCTTTCAAAACTTTGTCCATAGGGGTTTTCTGGTGCGCCCAGCGCATTCCCGGTGTCCGTTTTGCCGTCCGACCCACCCATCTTGCTGGGCTGGTTCCACTTTGCCGTCTGGACGGTCCGGTCAGTACCGACTTCCGGGAACATCACAAGGACTGTACTTAGCCTCTCAAAACTTTGTCCATAGGGGTTTTCTGGTGCGCCCAGCTCATTCCCGGTGTCCGTTTTGCCGTCCGACCCACCCATTTTGCTGAGCTGGTTCCACTTTGCCGTTTGAAGGGTCAAACGGGTAGGGGGGTCAGGTGGTCAAAAATAAAATTTTTCAAAAGAGGTCAAATTTGGTATCAAATGACAGCCGTAAGTGAGCTGAACAACTTTCGTCATAGAAGCGTATGCTCAAAGTGGCTGTAGAGGGCTGTGGTGGGGTGGGGTGGGGACTTAGGCGATTTTCGGTCAAAAATGAAATTTTTCAAAAGTGGTCAAATTTGGTATATACCAAATGAAAGCCCTGAGCGAGCTGAGCAACTTTTGTCATAGAACTGCATGCTCAAAGTGGTTGTCGAGTGCTGTGGTGGGGTGGGGTGGGGACTTAGGCGATTTTCGGTCAAAAATGAAATTTTTCAAAAGTGGTTAAATTTGGTACCAAATGAAAGCCCTAAGCGAGCTGAGCAACTTTTGTCATAGAACTGCATGCTCGAAAGCATACATTTGCATAGAAAGCAAATCCCCAGTCCAGCGCAAATCTCGGATGAAATCAGCAGCCCTATTTCGGGAAACAGACAAAGCTGTTTAAACTGCGTCGTTGGAATGAATGAATACTTACATACTTAATTTGGTTTTCTTATGGAGCTTATTTAAAGACTTATGTAAGAGCTTATGTAAAGGACTTGAAGACAAGATACCAATGGAGCATGTAAAAGAACTGAAGACAAGATAACAAAAATGCTCCTTCGTCGCATGTAAAATACATATGAGTCCCCAGGAGGCAGGTTGTATAATAGCAGAAGACAAGATCCACCCTGTAAAATACATATGAGTGGAGTGGGGTTGTAAAAGAATGAAGACAAGCTGCAACAGCGAACCATATGAGCCTGCCCTATAACGAGGCTCATATTGGCGTACCTAACATCAATCTGTACCAGAGTTTTTACCTTTCTATTTATCTGTACAGTACACATTATATATGTAAATACATCCTGCAAAGTTACCTAATGGTCTCACCAGTGCCTATCACATGCACATGTCATGTGTTATTTATAATCCTGCTTGGTTCGTTTGCGTAAATATAATATTTATAAAAATATATACATTATTTAATAGGATTTAGGAAATAAGTCTGTTTCGAGTATATAGCCGTTTTACTTAATGTTTAAAGTTTAATTGGCACTGCATTTGATTTTCTGAACAACCACGTATACAGCTTTTTTCAAGTTGGTTAAATTGCATAAAGTTGAAATACAGTTGATCATAAGTGCATGTAATGATCATAATTGTAATTTGTCGTCAAAGTATCATTATCATCACAACGCCAATATGAGCCTCGTTATAGGGCAGGCTCATATGGTTCGCGGTTGCAGCTTGTCTTCATTCTTTTACAACCCCACTCCACTCATATGTATTTTACAGGGTGGATCTTGTCTTCTGCTATTATACAACCTGCCTCCTGGGGACTCATATGTATTTTACATGCGACGAAGGAGCATTTTTGTTATCTTGTATTCTATTCTAATGAAACAGGCTAAACTATGCAAGCAAAAGCAAAAAAGAATTTTTTTCCTAAAAAAACACCTTCAGAAAAACTTACGATGATAAGAATATTGCCATTAAGGCTACCACAATCAACAGTTGAACTCCAATAATGGCAAAAACCTGAAACAACAATAAAACATAATGTTACGATTTTCCTCGCTAACAATACAACTAATTTTCTATCCATATTTCACAGAAAAATGTTTCATACTACACAAACATAGAATACAAAAGTCCACTAAAACCAAAAATCGGAAGTAGCCAGGTTTTATGCTGCACAAAATAGGCTATGTTCCTGAAATCCTGATCCCAAAAATTTCTCTCTCTCTCTCACTCTCACTTCAGGAGAAAGCTACTTTCCCAACTGTCAAAACAGAAAAAACTGAATACGTTTCCGAATTTGACATAACACGAATGAATACGTTTTTCGCAATCAAGTCAAACGGGGACGCCGTTTAGACCAACAGGCAAGCCAAAATGCACTGCTTTAAACCGTTATGCAAAACTGTGCGCAAAAATGATTGAGTTAATCATGTAACTCCTTCACTCATTTAACTCAAGCGTGTAAGGTTAGCATTGTTGAGTACGTACGTATATATACATATACACATATATATATATATATACATACCTTTTTGATGAATCCATGTCTAACTGAGATATCCGTGAATGCAAACGAGGTCAGTTCATCCCGGGCAAAGGGGGAGGCAAAGCCCCCCGCCCCGCGCTCTGGATCATCCGGGGTGGAGCCATAACCCCCGGGGGGCCCACCGCCCGGTCCTGAGATATCTTGATAGCTTGATTCTGTAAAAGAGCACATTTTAAATGAACAAATCTAAGCATAAACTAGCAAAAAATAGGAACGTACACGAATGATTATAATTTGGTATAATCGATTTCTTTCAGTAGTGGATTGATGTCCGGCATTTTAGCGAGGGTCCCCCACGTTTCGGCAAATCACCACTTACTTTTTTCGCGGTCGCCCAAGTGTCGAAAAATTAAGAATTCGAGGTCAAATTTTCAAAAATGTTATCAAATTTTATAAGCTGATTTTAAGCCTAAACAGCAATTTTTGTGTTTTATATACCTTAAAAATGCTAATTTTTCGCTGACAATCAAAGCCCCCCCCTTTTCAAAGCCCTCCTCCTAATATCAAACACCTAACCCCTAAAAAATGCCAGAACGGAACCATACAACTAGAATTAGCTACTTATATAGGCTATAGGGCGTAATCCTAACTAAAGTTGTTTAGAAACGGACACCTTAGGACCAAATGTGAACGTCCAAAGTATATATTTCCAACATCAAAGTTTCTACAGTCAGTGCTTACAAGGAGCTACAGTGTCAACTATAGGTACAGCATCGTTTACTACTAGCAGCAAAGTAAACCCTATATACGTAATTTTTATACATTCTATGTTGAAAAGCATCGACTGAGAAAAGATTAGTCTAAATTCTAAAAGTAAAAACCGGTATTCAAACGTATTCCACCAAGTCACTTTAGGCATAAACCCAACCAAAAAAGGAAACTACGTCGTTTAAAATTTCTTTGTCATAACCTACCAGTATATGGCGGAGGAGGTGCAGTAGGCTTTGACATAGCACGTCCAAGCAAAGCACTGAATTATCTGGGCTTATTCTAGGGATTTTTTCTTGGGGGGGGCTTCTTGGGGGGGGCCCCCCCCCCAAAGGTCCGAGGGGCAAGGAATTTTTGGGGGGGGGGCGAAAATTTTTCGAAAAATATGCTAAAAATAGCGCTATTTTTCTGGCATATACTATAAAAGTTGATTTTCATAGCAAAAATAAGCAGATTTAGTGTTGAAAAGGGCAAAAATTGAGTAAAAATCTCCGGCGAAGCCGGAAAATTTTTGAAAATTTGGCCTTCTGAGCGATTTTTTCAGGGCAAAAGTTGGTACCAAAAGGGGCACCCACTTTTTTTGGGGGGGGGGGCGATTTTTTGGGGGGGAACGATTTTGGGGGGGGGGGAAGGGTGTTTATGGGGGGGGGTCCCCCCCAACCCCCCCCCCCCCACTAGAATAAGCCCAGAATTATATGGATATGTGTAAAATAGGCTCTAAAAACTAAAAAATATAACTAACAGGTATACAAATAGTATTAACTGTAGAAATGGAAATCAGTACAGCCATATGTAGTTCTAACGATTGACACGATCCTGTGAGAGAAATTGGCAAGCAATACCGTCATAATTTGCAGTACCTACCAGCACAGTTTCAATGTAGTTTTTTAGCACTGCTGAACGTAGCATCATTATGTTGCCCGATAATTGGTTAAAATTCACTCAATGCATGCCACATTGGAAATGATAACCACCCGTCTTTCCGCGCAATAATGCCTAATTTCAAGCAAGGTGAAGAAAGGCCGCATTTGGTCTCTTCTGGCCCAAATCCTGAACACTCAACCCCGAAGACTGAATTGAAATCTTTTAAATTCCAGGAATATATACTCAGCCATCCCGAGAAATGAGTATGCTAAGTGTATGGCAAATACGGGAGTACTCTCAACCAATCAGCTAGCTTCCTCCAATTGGTGGTGATAGGACATGGTATTTGTTTTACGGGGGGAGGGGGCCGAAATTGCCCCCCCCCGGGATATTTTGCGGGCCCATTTTTTTTTCAAAATCAAGCAAATTGTCAAAAATCTTCCAACATTTTTTCATACAAATGGAAATTTTTAGAGTAAATCCCAATCGAAAAAATGGCCCCAACTGTACCGGAAACCGCTTCCAGGAAATAATTTGGGAAAACCCGACAACTATCTCTCGGGTTACGGCCGTCACCTGTTCCCTCAGGAGGTGGTTCGGGACGATATGACCGATGAAGCAACAGCAGTGCCTACTGTTGCTTGAGTGGCCTAGCTCTTTCTAATTTCAATCGGCGAACCAAAAACAATCTCAGTTTCTGTTTCTACCGGGCATCTAGTTTCGGTTAATCGACAATTCACCCTAGCTTCTGACATAAGACCAGTTTTAGCCGTCCAAAGTTACAAATACAAAGTACAAACTTTGATGCTGATCAGCGTCGACTGCAGACAAAACAAGTTTAATACCAGAATTAAACTAACTTTAAATCCCCACTTAAATAATTTTCTAGTCGGCAACCCTACGTGTACCTCGTAAATCCGTGAATAAGTAACCCTTTATAAGTATGATATTCCTTCTGCACATCAGACTATTCCTACACTTATCAACAACAAACCCAAAAACTGAAAATACCCAACTACTTTGACATAACAAAAACAGATAAATCATTTTATTACATGAACTAACACGAAGGCAACATAAAAATAACAATATAACAAACAAAGACATTCATACATTGTATAGGAAGATAAATATTATGACATACAAAGAAAGTTACAATATATTTATTTATGTACATACAGCTATCTGTAAATTCCTGCAAAATACTAAATTAAATCCAGATAACGTTTACTGCTATTTCACTGTGCCCTCTCAAACGAGGGAATCGAAAGTTTACAAGTTTTCGGTAGATAAAGGAAGGTAGAATCTCCGGTCGTAGGAATCAATAAACTAAATCACCATACAGACAGCATTCCGTCGAAAACAGGAAAAAAGCGAAGAACATGTCGTCAAGACTCATTCCCTTGGAGAGTTGCTACAATGCTTCTCTGACCTATAAAACAATGAAAAACACAAAACTACTACAGAATACGTAAATAAATAATATAATATTAATATATAGATAATTTATATACTTGCTAATTCTCATTCTCATAACTTGCATTCAACGCGCCTCATCCAATGAGTTTCCACCTCTCTCATAATCAAAAACCAGTATAAATGCTTTTAGCTCGCTGCTTTTGTTTTCAAAACAACCAATAAAATTTAATTGAGAAATTTTTACCTAAATAAAAGTAAACTAGCGAAGTAGCGAGAATGGGTTGCCGCTGCTTTTTCCCTTAGGGACACGGGTTTTTTTCAGAAGAATGCAACAGTATTTTGGTCGTAACTTTCGCTAGACGCATTTCCCGAAAATGCCCCAAGCAGAAAAGTTGTTCAGCTCGACGAGCTCTTTCATTTGAGTACCATATCGACCACTTTGAAGAAATTTTTAAAAATCCGGATTTTCGTGGTGAATTCCCGGATTTTCAGTTTTTCAGCCATAACTTTCGCTGGACGCATTTCCTGAAAATGCCGCAAGCAGAAAAGTTGTTCAACTCGACGAGCTCTTTCATTTGAGTACCATATCGACCACTTTTGAAGACATTTTTTAAAATCCGGATTTCCGTGAATTCCCGGATTTTCAGTTTTTCGGCCACAACTTTCGCTAGGCACATTTCCGGAAAATGTCGCAAGAAGGAAAGTTGTTCAGCTCGACCAGCTCTTTCGTTTGAGTACCATATCGACCACTTTTGAAGACATTTTTAAAAATCCGGATTTCCGTGAATTCCCGGATTTTCAGTTTTTCGGCCACAACTTTCGCTAGGCACATTACCGGAAAATGTCGCAAGAAGGAAAGTTGTTCAGCTCGACGAGCTCTTTCATTTGAGCCCCATATTGACCACTTTCGGAGAAAGTTTTTAAAATCCGGAATTTTCCGGGTCCAATATCTCGAAATCCGTAAATTTTCCGGAAATTTCGATTTCAGTTTCGAAATCAGCGCTATCGAATTACCCTATGACCAACTTTTAAGCAAAATTGGAGACAAAAAATTTTTACGTTTCCCTTGGTCCCCCCTTACCATTCTAAAAAATTCCGGGATTCGCCATTCCCGGAATCCGGGAAATATCGGACTGCCCATGCTTCAGTCAACACTTCACCCCACCCCCAACACCCACTAAAAATTTCAGCCCAATCGGTCCACCCTAGCAAAAGTTAGAGGGGGGGGGACAGGGGGTGGTAACGAGATGAATAATAAAAACGGACATACCCAGATGAAAGGGTTGCCTTTTTGTTGAAAAAGCGGCAACCCAAAAATTTTGCTAAATATTAATATGCTAAAATGCGCTCTTCTAAAGACACTTTCCAAATATAACCCCGCAACGTTCAACCACGTTTTTTTGTTCTCGGCGTGTTATTTTATGCAGTTTATTCATATGTTATTTGTTCCTACTTGACTGGATGTACGCACGTGGCTATAATTGCAACTCTGTGCGTTTCCATTCAGTAAATGTTCTACGTTTGATTTGCTGTGTTCTGAATAAACTAAAGTCTGGCCAACAAATGTAAGGAACGAAATTTTTGCTTATACTGATTTATTGCAGCGAAGCGATGTATACAAGAATAAAAATGCTCCGATGGAGCATGAAAAATGCAATATGGGTGACACTGGGTTGTAAATAGACAGAGGACTAGGTTTTAAAACGTTAATATGGGAGGGGTAGGTTGTAAATGCCAGGAGGACTAGGTTAAAAGCGCACTAATATGGACCAGCTTCGCTGAACAACCCATATTCGCGAAAACTGTCCAGAGTTTCTATTGGCTGCTGCTTGCGGTTGATATTGGCAGTTCTTCGAAAAATTGTACGATTTGTCAACACGGCCTGCAAGTATATTTGGTCGTGCTCCTTTATTATACAACTTAATAATACACGTACATAATGCCTACTGCTTTTCGCATCAACTTAATACAAGATTCTGCACTGACGCTGCAGAA